>JABJVR010001296.1:6238-56783 GCA_025773905.1 Chitala chitala
ACATTAGCAAACATTAATTAACATATGTACACTCCAACAATATCCCTCGGTGATTACACATAACTCCCCCCCCCCCAGCAGGACGACGGGTGGCGGCCGACCAGTTCCGGTGGGGTCCTCGGCTGAGGGGGGGGGGAGGGGTACAACATGGCATTCATTCTCTTGATGTTATCGAACACAAATTATCTCTTTGAAGGGATAGTGCTGGGAACCACTCCGATCCCAGACTGAAACCACATAGCTCACTAACCAAAGACAGAGTCACCATGAAGCTTCCTGGTCAAGTCAATGGCTCTACAAAGTCCAGGGCACGAGGAGAGCTGGTTAGTGGAGAGACTCTGGTTTGCAGATTCACCTGGGGAGTTTACCTGCAATGCTCTCGTATGCAGGAACGCTTCAGGTAATTTCAGTTTCTGATGTACCGTAGTTATTGATGGTCTTTAATTACTAATTGCATTACTGAATTATTTTGAGGGTTGGGCATCTAAATTGAGGAAGCCAGATTGCTTGTCAAGTTGGTCCCACTGCATTTTCAACCCCAGTTATCACAACAAACTTTGCTGGCATCGCTCTATGTTTGGTAAATCGAACATCGGCCAATAGCATGAAACTTACAAATGTATCTATCAAAGTATTTCACAGTATAACACGTACAGTTATTTGTTTACTGCGTATAATCCAAAACACAAACATCTAGAACAAAGGTCAGACATAGGTCAGAGTTTGTATTCATAACGTTTCCAAAGATTTCACGTTTGAAAATTAATTGTGAAATAATAATAATTAGTGAAGTAATATGACTGTCGAGTCACATATTATAGTGTTTGTTTGTGTGTGTGTGTGTGTGTGTGTGTGTGTGTGTGCGTGTGCACACACACGTGTGTGTATACACCTAGTATACACTGCTTGTTGCAGGATCACAGTGTGTGTTGTATTTTTAAACATGGAATGAAATATCTGGTTTTTGTTTTTTTAAGATGGGCTGTGTACATTTTTTTGTACAGCTTTTTCTTGTTTTAGGTGAAGTGAGAGACCCGTCTGTAGGGGGCAGAACTGAGCAGCCGATTTTCCAGCTCCTCAGAATGGAGGTGCAGTTTAATCAGATGTACATATTTTTGTGCTACATGTTTTTGCATCCTGTCAGGCAGCAGCACATTTCATTTCAAAATTAATGGAAAGTTAAAGATCAAGGATGTAACAATTTTGTCGCTTGGAGAATAGATCTGCTCATCACTACTGAGCACTACCAGGGGGAGTTCCTGAACCCGCCGCTACAATCTTCTCAAAATGAGACTGAAATGAAAACGGTGGTGTAGGAGAATGTGTTCAAGGTTTATGTGAAGTCCTGTCATCGACCCAGACAGCTGATATAGTGTCGGTTATTGCCACAGGTTGAAGTAACGTATGTTGCCTGTTGCTAGGTGCAGTGCCTGATTCCCCCTCCCCCCTTCTCTTTTTTGTCCTTCACTCTTTTGGACATGAAAGGTCATGAAGTGGTGGAACAGTCAGAGTCAGGCAGGCTACAAAGCTGTGAGAAATCTGGATTGATAGGACACACAGACTTCTGCTACACCCCCCTTCCCCACCCGCCTGGGGTGAAAGCATCAAGTCAGAATACTACATACTGCTCTGGAACTGAAACTGTAATACACCATCGGCCGATTTCTACCTGTCGTGCCAATCGCTGAGATAAAGTCAGCATTTTTATGAGCAGTGGAGCACGGTGGAATCTCAATTTATTTAGGAGGAAAACATTGGTTAGAACCAATATGACAGCCAGAGAAAATGGAGGGGTTATTGTTTTTATGCTCCGTAAAAGCTGATTTAGAATTCCAGACAAGGTAGCCAAGGTCAGAGGTTCATTTTTATTTTCTCTGTGAGTGAAGACACTACTTTTTGTGACCAGAGTTTTTTTTTTTTTTGACTAGCTGTTCAACAGGCATTCCAAAGTGATAACCAAAGTGATAACCAAATCTTAATGCTGCTCATTTGCTTACTGCAGAATAAATTACCGATGCTTTGCTTTAATCATTAAAATTTTTTGAAAAGTATAAAGTTAATCTTGGTTTTTGTTTTGTAATTACTGTAAATACATGCCGTTAATTCCCACAGTTTGCCTCACCTTTCCCACTCACATCCTAGCAGACACTTTCTATTAATTGTTTTTCCTCTGTAAAATTAATTTTTAAAGGTTATAGTAATTACTGGTGATGGCTTCATAAATTTGATAATGTCGTTAAGACACAGTATGCATTACATTTTCTTTGTTCCGTGTCAAGTATTTAGACTCACTTTCTTCCACTGCATTTGTAGTGCCAGTTGCCTAGGCCGCAGAAACTCTCTTTTGTGTCTGCCTTTTTACTTCGTTAAAAGGACCCCATCACCTCACTCCCACTCCTAGCCCCAATATGACTCCTTTGACAGTTAAGCTGGAAACTAACGGCAAAATAAAAACCGCTCTTTGCTTTCAATCTTCATACAAGTGGAATCTATTTTTAGTGCTATATTAAGTTTTAGTCATTTTAAATATGCCTTTATATGTTACAAATACCTTTATGCAACAGTGAGCAACATAATGCTTTGGCAAGGAAGTTTGCTCTTGTTTTGTGTCTTAACTGGCTTGTGCTTCTCGATGGGATGCCACAGGTGAACAAATACATGACACACAGTTATTATACAATTAGCAGGTGCAGGAAAAAGAGAGCATCCCTGAGACATCTGTCATAGAGTTCCTTTCTCACAAGCACTACTAATAGACAACATCACTATGGTATCAGTGATCAGCCATGGACAGGGGCAAGTTTAATCACAAAAAACTCCATCACTAACTGTTCTTATATTCAAAGCCTGGCAGATTGTCTCCTGGAATTATATCAGCACAATCAGCTCTCTGAAGACTTTCATGGCTGTCTTGTCCTAGAGGTCTTTAATGAGCATGGGGGGTGGTGTGCAGGGATGGGGGGGCTTCACTGTTCGTGAATTTCACAGTTTGTAGAGCAGCAGTGGTGCCCCACTTTTGAAACACATTAATTACGCACTTGCAAATAAAATTAAATCAAGCAGGCTTTCAGCCATGCAGCAAGCACATCTGTGATGTAGGACAGAAAAGCTGCATGCAGTTGTGACACGAGATGTAACTGAAGAGTGGAGGCTTTAGCAGTGAATGCACCGTACAGACATCAGCCCACACCCTTCAGTTTCACAGGCGACAGTAAGGTATCTGTACTCGGACACTCATAATACACATGTATTTTGAAAAATCTCTCAAGCCATGTTCTGTTTATTTATAATTATTTATTTATTTATTTTGCTGTTGTGTAGTATGGTCACAAATATACAGTCACCAGCCAGTAACGAATAACAAAATGAATTCAATGATAATAATTTTAGACAATGCATTGAATGCTTTTGCAATTTAAAATAATTGTCAATGATTTTTCTTTACTGTGGTGGGTTGGCGCCCTGCCCTGGGTGTCCCCTGCCCTGCGCCCTGTGTGCTCTGGGATGGGCTCAAGGCTTCCCCGCGACCCTCACCAGGACTAAGCGGTTAAGATAATGAATGGATGGATGGATTTTTCTTTAGAATGAGCTCTTTGCAGTGTGCACCTAAGCAATGATACTCAAATCATGGTGGTATTGATTTAGTGCCTCTTTGCATGTCATGTTTTAATCTCCCTGCGCTGCTCATCTTTTGTGCTAGCTCTGGATAAATTGTGCACATTGAAATCGGCATTACAGTCTCCCATTGCATTTTAATGGTATTCAGATTAATATGTTTCAACTGTATAGAGTAGAAATTACATATAGTTTCAAAGACCATTGAAATATTTTTATAGCGCATAGTGAAACATTTTTCTCCTCTAAAAAATCTGTTATCAACACAGGTAATCATTTGAAGCACAGTGCTGTGCATCCTGGCATCTAATCTGCTTTCCAAAACACCGGTGATTCCAGTTTATGGAAACTTGACTACTGCAAAAAGATGGCTGTAAAGCTTCATGGAAACTTTTAGTTAGAAGGGGAAATGGATACTTCTTTGACTGTTGTCAGCTAAGCACGGCAAAGTGTCGATGAACACAAAGTCTACTTGTAGAGCTTTCAGTTCAAATCCCTAGAGTGAACATGCTATTGTACAGATGAGAGGTAAAGATCCTAAACTGCTTTGGCAAAAGTGCCAACAGCACATAAAAATCTGTGTTTAAAAGCATCAGTCAAGAAACATATAGACAGGAGACCAGAGAAGAAAACAAATGGAGAATGTTCCTTTTTTCCTTTAAAGATGAGACCTTTAAGAAAGCTAGCACCACTGGTTTTCAAAATCAAGAACACCAGGGAAGACAAAGGCTGTGTAATAACTTCTACCAATATCCAGACTTAAATTTATTAAAGATCTGCATTTATGGTGCTATTGTGGTTCAACAGGTAGCACTGGAGCCTTACAGTAGAGTTGTGGATTTAATGCACAACATCTCACGCATGGATCACTCAAGGATTTTCACCAAGACACAGTCTCATGCTCATCCAATATTAAATATCTATGTTAAACAAAAACCTTTTAGTACCCTTAAAAAGTCTCTTTAGCAATACTAGGTGTTTAGCTATATGTAGCCCATCATTTTGTTCTGCACTCTGTTTGATGGGACAAGATTTATTAAAAAAAAAAAATGCATTCAGGGGCATACCTACTGAAAATTGAACCTAGGGCAAGTTCTGAATTTTTGCACCCTCAGGGGGTGCTGACGAACTCTTCAGAAGTACATTCCAGGGAGGGGGGGGTGCTCATTAACTTTTTGAAAGTGCATTCCAGGTGGGTTTATATAGTGCCCCCTTCAAGTTGTGCCCAAGGTATGTACCTCCCTGCCCCACCCTAAATACATCACTGTATGCATTGTACTGGCTTACTGTGAGTCTTACACCAGTGACCCATGCTTTAAAATCTGTACTTACTGTTAAGTTTATTTTTCCATTACTAGCTTTTGATGCTTTTTGATATCACTGACAAGAAGAAATTGATGCTTCTAGAAGACTTCATTTATAAGTGTCCACTATTTTGTGGCCATCTTATGTTTGCTCAGTGATGTCATCGCAGTCATGGTGACAGCCTTTCTTCATTAATCACTAAATTGTCCACCCTACAATGCCTTTGGCACTTTGCAGGGCCGAAACTGGACATGAAATGACTGTGTAATGACCCCGTGTCCGGCCAACATTCCAGCGAGAAACATTACACAATGAAAACACTGTCTAAAAATCAGGTACCGCTGAGCATAAAGCTTTAAAAGTACTCTTTGTAGAACCAATGGATTTTTCAATACTGTTCACTTCATACATAGAGTATGTTTTTTAAATCACAATAGGGAGGTTACCTTCAAAACATGCAGACTTCAGGTCATTTAATGAGGTTTACAATTCTGATGACTCTTAAGACATAGATAAATAAACCTGATGCACTTGACCTTGCCAGTCTATATAGAGCAAATTCTGTGAAAACGTAAAAAAAAAAAACATTTCTAAGCAGCAGATAAAATAAAGGAGAACACTCCTAGAGAATGATGTTTGTGGGAGATATTTTAAATTCTTCATATTGGTACATTTTCACCTTGCTCTATATATTACTCTGTTACTTAACTGGCAAAGGCATTTTTTAATTTAAACTTTTAATCTTCCCATAGTGTGTTTGTGCTGCAATATAAATTTGTCCCCTCTAAAACAGTGGGTATTATTTTCTCCGATTTTGCTTGTTTAATCATTTTCTGCTTGTTTAATCATTTTGGAATTTACTTTGGTCTACGAATCTAACAAGAGATTTATAGTTTACCATTGGTCTGTTTTTATAGCTTCTTTATGAATTAGCTTATTATTACATTATTTACATTAATTTATTATTAAATTTTTTGTTACACTGTAAGAAATTAATTAGTGTTTAATATATGTGTCTATATATGTACACAAGAAACTTCCACATCTGGTTATAAAAAAGTCTTCCTTAATTTGTGTGTTGGACTGAACCATGACATGTGTGCAATAGAGACTGACAGAGGGACAGATTTTGACCCCATTCTTGTCCCCTGATGTTGATGTATGTCCCCAGTCCCCAAGTTTGAAAACTCAGCTCTACCCCATCATCACTGAGCTTCAGGATGCAAGAGGGTTCTTGATGAGAAATCATTAATGCACTTCCAATGTTACAAATTTCACACTACTATAGGAATGTGTTCAAATTCCTATCACAGGTTTTACTGCACAATTACTTGAGTATGCATTGCTATATCACTGTTTAATGCTGTTTGTTGTCAGTTACATATGTAATGCATTAATGTGACTTTTAATTCAGTGGGGACCAATGTGGTCTTCTGTAATGAGGCCCTTCATCTGTATTTTGCAACATGAAAAATATTCAGCAGCTGCTACTGCCATTGTATGAGAAAAAACTGGCACATTTTCACTGAGGTATTGCTGGCTCAAAATATTTGCACTTGTGAAATCTCTGAACCATTCTCTGAAATTTCTGAGGCCCTTCATGTTCGGCCCCTAAAACCTCTCCTCACAGCATCATGTGTCCTCAACACATTCACCCTCTCCTCAATGTTTCTGCAGCAGTCACTTCTTAGAGCACAAATTCCACGTGCCCCCTGATTTTCCACAAGGGGTCAATATTTGCTGTTTTCACTCCCAGCTGTCTCTCGTTAAGATTTAGTTCTAAATGCCCAGGATGTAGCACAAGTCCCCTACTGCTGTCATCGAAATATGTTTCTGGTCCTTGCAACATCTGCCACATGCCCGCCAGTCCCATCACACACCAATGATTATACGCCAGAAGGACAAGATAGTACCGATACGGGGATGACACAGTTTGGGGAGGGCAACGTGTTAGCGTATTGATGGAGTCGGTGGGTGAATGTGCCTTTTGCTCCTCATGCAGAACTGGTAATTGTAAATCAGAAAACCCAAACGGTGATTTGACTGGAGATGCGAGGTGTCACAGGCGTGCCTCTGCCTGCCGATGAAGCCGCAAACAGACTTCATAGAGCATGTTAAAGTGCACGGCAGTGCAGAGCTCAGGCCCTGCCCCTCACCACACCTGCCCTTTGGACTTGGCCTTTCTTCACACTTGTACCGAAGGACGTTTCTCCATAACAGACCTTTCATACAAGGCCTTGTCCTGGCATCTTAATGCCACTCGTTTCAAGTTCATCAGGCCCCTGTTTGCCTCTCTCATGGGCACAGGATGACAAAATAAGTGCAAGCCAGGTTACAGTGAAACCTGAACAGGGAGCACCCTACCTCGTGGTGACCCATTATACCAATAGCAATGAAGTATGCTACAGTGCAAGCACTCAAGCCACAATCAATCACAGTCAGACAAAAGTCCGCTTTGATCATTGTAAAATACAGCCAAGCTAGCCATTCTGCTCTCTATATTAGTATTCTATATTTTTCTGTGTATTATTCCACCTCTAATTGCACTGGTTTTTATCTCGCTTCAGCAGCACTGGTGGGTTGTCATACTCTGTGCCTCCATTATCGTTACAAAATGTTTTGTGACGAACACTGCTGATTAATTTAAAGAAAGACAGTTCTTTGATTTTTACAGAGCAGTTAAAATTGAAGATGGGGGAGTGATCCAAATAAAAAAGGAACTATCTTGGTGTGTTTCTTCTAACTTTCAGTAAAGACAAAAATTGCTATTGTTGGGGATGAACCAAAAAAAAAAAAAAACAAAAAGTTTAAACTGAGCAGTTATCTACCACCATGGCTTTTAACCTGCACGGTGATTTGATTTGTGTGCAATTACTGTCAGTGTTGCACTATGGGATTTAGCAGTTACCACGGTGATTCTCAGCATCCCCCCCAAAAGTCCTGGTGTTGTTGTTGAGCACAATGTATTTGTTCCGCCAAAGCATCTCATAATAAACACAGCAGAAGCTCCACCATCAGAGCCATCATGGATGGGGAGGGGGGAGCAAAGGCAAATGGGACCTTGAAGCAACGAAACCTGCTGCCTCCATGCAGATCGTCACTAGTCAATGAACTGTGAACTGCATCATTTAGGAAAAGCAACAACTAGTCGGAGCACTGCCTTCACTTGTTTTCACTCTGTTAAGTCTGCTTTCACATCTGTGGAAGCATCATTAGGGCAGCTCTGCTTTAGCCAGGTAACTTCCACAGCATTGTGTAATGACACCTGTGCGCAGGTGTACATGGATGCAAGAGACCCAGTCCTCCTGGAGCTCCCAGGGGCTCTTAGTACCTCACAGCATGACTACAGCCACCATATCAGCCCCAGTGTCTGGGCACTTCTGTACAAAGGTCAATGTGGTCATCTCACTTCAAAGGGGACTGAAAGAGTGGTGGAGGGTGGTGATAACACCAGGGAGTTAGGCAGGATTCCAGTGTTTTATGATGCACATCATTGGCCAGTGATAGTGCTAATGACACCTGATTACGGTTAATATTTACCATGTTCAGATGTAGTAAATTAGCAGTGCATCAAAATCATCTTGATATAAAAGCAAGTAAAAATTGTAGCATTCAATTTTCAGTTTAAAATTTTATTTCATCACAGCAAAGCAAACTATACGCTCTTAAAATTAACTAACACTTGGAAAATGAAATGCAGTGTATGTAATCATTTAATTAATCCTATCTTTTGAGTCTTGAATTAAAAACTGAAATGCATGCGCACTCAATTTTGTTTTGTGTATCCATGGAAACTGCTACCATTTCTGTTGCTTCCTGTCCTTTCATCTGCAACAGAGTACAGTCCCTCTAAACACACAAATCTTATGCCTCAGCACTGCAAACCCAGGCTTGAGTGTCACACCTAAAACCTAAATATGCAGTAATCAGTCATACAGAGTAAACGCCACAGTTATACCTTTTAAAAGACGCTGGAAATCAAGAAATTTAACATTCAGCTCCAAAGCAGTTTTGCTTCTCTTAATCATGTATTATTTTCACTCTATTCAATCTATGGCATGCATGAAAAGACACTCAGGGCTGAAAAAGACAGCTGTGGGTCCTTAAAGCACAGGTTTGCGGCAATATTCAGGATGTCAATACCAAAAAAGCCCACATCAGGACCGCATTCCAAAAAAACATATAACAATGAAATCGCTACCAAAAGCCTCTCCTGTTGTGTGTCATCATTCCTTAATAACATCAGTTAAACACCACTGCATGAAGGCCGTAAATCTTGGAAACAAATAGCAACTGACTGATTGTGCAGCTCTCGTCACTTTTCCAAGTAAATTATGTGTGCCCTGAGTAATATATGGTCTTCATGTGGGGTTTGGAACACGCCAAGCATTTTCTGCACACCACATCTGGAAGGCATAAATTCTCCAGAGCTGCGCGCTTCACGGAAAACTCTTTTGTAAATATGTGTTAATGCGCTCCCGACTGTCAGTCGCGAACATTTCTCTGGAAGCCCGTGTATACGCACCTCGGCGAGAGCAAGCAGTCTGCCTTTAGCGTTGCCCGCTCTGTCATTTATCTGAGATGTACAACAACTGCATTGCAGGGAGGCAGAGTGAAGCTGAAAAAGACCCTTTGTACGCCTGTCAGTCTCTCACCCCAGCTGATGCCACACTCCTTATGCTAAGCTTCTTCTACTACCTTTCCCTCAAGTGCAGTTCTCACCCTTCAGCCATAATGTAAAGCAGTTGTCGTTTTAATTGATAGTAATTAATAGGTGAGTCAAGTTCTTTATAGAAAGATAAATTGAAGAAGAAATGGGGGGAGGTACTGTAACCACTTGGCCTGTAATTCTGCAGGGCTTTTGCCAGGTCACCTTGATTTATACTGTACCATTGTGGGACTGACAGGCACATCGTACTACTGTTAGTTCTTTACAGAAGGTCTTTCAGGTTGGGAGAAATACTTAATCTTGCTAGGTTTTGGCAGGTAAGGAAAGCAGCACACGGTTACCTAAACTTCGGTCTTCCTGAAGGAGACGTTAAACCAAGGTCATGGCTCTGCTGTAGCCCATAGCTGCTTCTTTGCGTTGTTCATACAATGCAGCCATTCAGACACACCCTCCCCTCCCCACTATCGCCCAGTTTTATTGGCTGAGTAAATCACCACTAACTCTCAAATCGCTCCCGCGGGGGAAGCTGCCAGATAAATATAAGGGATGGTTCCCCCTCCGCTGCTTCTTCTCCTAAGCTGCTAAAATGTACGACTGGATATAATACCCACACTATCCTGGTCTGCTTCACAAAGGGTACATTGTTGCCGTAACAACAAAGCCACATGGATGCGCATGTGCATACGTGCTCAGTGCAGACATGATGTAAAACTATGAGAAACAGTTTGAGGAAACCTTTTCGGAGCAACACTGGTCAAGTATAACATATCAGCCGATAGGTGGAATGGTCAAAAATGCCCTTTGTTATGCTAGTCACGTAAATGGTTGCTGCAGAGACAGAGATGAGTAGACCTGAAGTCATTTAAAACCCCAACATCAGAACTTTAGTTTCCATTGTTTGAGAACCACACACCTATGTGTTAATCTTCTGCCAAATCCAGCCAAGGGAAATTAATAAATATTTAATAACATTATATGAACTGTCTTATTTCAAAGTCAGCAGTCACTCAGCACAAGTCAAAACCCTCTGCATTTTTAATTACTTTAATGTACTCAGAGTAATAAGAACAGCCCCTGTGCACTGCCCCATAATGTGACCTGGTGTGTTTGGAAACACTGGGATCAACCACAGCAGACAGACAGAAAAGCATTCAAATGGCCAGTGTCCTCTTGGGTTACCTAAGGATATGCACCTAATGTTTCTCTCTTTGTTTATAGACAGCAACCTGGTTTACAGAAATGACAAAAACATGTAGACAAGCTGTAAATAGGAGGGTAAAAGGTCTAATTGTAACCATATAGGCTTTAGGTGTTAATTGATTTATGTGGTCTAAAACCCTCTGTCGGTTTGCAGCTTATTTACATTTCCATTCAAAAGCTCCATTAATAGAATTTAACAATGAAATAGGACCAAGCTGAACATTTAAACAATTCAGCTTGTTCTAGTGCATCATTACAAGGGTGTTGTTGCATTGCCAGAAAAAATTACTCCATGAAAATAGCTAGGCCACGTCACAGCTGGACAAAATATCAGAAGGCTCAGAAGTCCAGAGCAGCTGCACACAGAATGACATATGTATGCAGCCCAAACAAAAGCACTGAATACAAGAGGTGAACTTTCTACCCTACAATTTGTCTTAAAACCAATAATAATTGGTAGCACAGAGCTGGGGTTTGTTTTTCCATCCTCTGGACTCAACATGACTGCTCTTGGGTGTCTACGTTTTTAACACATCTAGGTTGACTCACCACTTCCTCATTCATTCACATGCATTTTAACAGTCAGCAAATCCAATTTCAGCCACAATGTCTGGTACTCAATATCACACTGTTAACAATAAATAACCAACTGTGGTGGGTTGGCGCCCCGCCCTGGGTGTCCCCTGCCCTGCGCCCTGTGTGTTCTGGGATGGGCTCCAGGCTTCCCGCGACCCTTAACAGGATGAAGAGGTTTAGAAGATGACTGACTGACTGAATAAACAACTTATTCCTGATTATCTGGAAGTTTAGTCATGTCAACTGGACTTCTTTGTCGTTTATGCAGAAATGTTTCACCTTTTACCAAAAGGCTTCTTCAGTCTGGACTGAAGATTGAAGAAGCCTTTTGGTAAAAGGTGAAACATTTCTGCGTGAACGAGAAAGAAGTCCAGTTGATATGACTAAACTTCCAGATAACCTCACCTGGACAACTGAGAATCTTTATAGATTCAACTTATTCCTGAATTTTCCTTACAGTGGATCCTCTATTCACTAATTTAATTAATTCCAAAAAGTACATTGCAAACCGATTATTCATAAACTGAAGTGAATTTTCTCATAAGAAATACAGTAAATCCAATTAATCTGTTTCACATCCGTAAAAATATTAACAAAAATATATTTTATACAGAATAACTATAAAACAATAAGAAATACATATAAAAGACAAATAGAATAAATGAACTATTGCCTGCAAACTGTTTCTCGAAAGTTATCCAGATTAACAATAACTTTTCTACATCTTTCATTGTTTGCATTCTTTGCTTCATTATCACTGTTACACCTTTTTGCCACATTAGGGTTCTTGATTTCCGATTGCTGATCTTCGACATCGATTTCCCGTACATCTTTGCGAGATCAGTCACACACACGCCATCTTCATGTTTCGAAATGAACTGTTTTTCAGATCTATCGACATCCTCACAACTTTTTTTTTAGATTTATTCTTACCACAAACTTTCTTGGGGGCCATAGTGTGTTACATTAATTAGAATATTCACGTTGACCAACCAAAAACACAAACAAGCAATTCATAGTCTTGGGCGATATTCATGAACTGGGCTATTTCTTGCGATGAAATTTTGTTCATGAACTTGATTATTTGTTATGAGGAACGTTGGTACATCAAGGTTCCACTGTATTTGTATCATATTAAGCACCCCCAAATCAGAGCTTAATTTTCCTGAAGACACATTACAGTTGGCTTTGAATTTCTAGAGCCTAGTGCACACAGAAGATCTATAGTTTTCCCCCATTCACAATTAATTTTAAACAGCATAGCTAAGGATCATCAATATACATGTAATATAAATATCTATACCACTTAGAACCTGTAATAGCCCTCCGCTCATTATTTTGCACTAATATTGCAGTCAGTGCTGTTTCCATGCCAGTTGTCACAACTGCTTCAGAACTTTTTTCATCATCCAGAAATGCATTGTGGAAAATAATAGTTCATTTTCAGACACTGGAATGAAACGGAGAAAAGGGACTGTGTGCTATGAAATAAATTACTCTTGGGGAGGGGGGGGGTTCAGATTGCTCAACATTTGCATAGCCCTGAAGCACTGTGGAGAAACGCACATTGATCAGAAGACTTTATAAGAATTAAAAGGAAAAATTTATTCCATTAGTTTCTTAGCTAAAACTGACAATGCACATGCTTTGTTTGCGCAAAACCATGATTATAAAAGTATCTTTGTGTGGGGCATTTATATAAAAAAGTATAAAGCATAACAGTGACTTAATTACAGCAAAATGTCTCTGTAGAAGAGGCCGGGTAGATGCTTTTCACGTAGGGTCGCGAAATACAAACACATTAAAACATGCTGACCAAAACACAAGGAGAAAGATATGAAAAATCCTGTTTCGATGGAAAGTTTTGGACTTCAGTCTCTTATCTGATCTACCATAGATTAGTATAAAAGCAGACATCTACATACAAAAAAAGACAATGAAAAAAACCACATCTCTGCAGCTGGGGTTAGATTGAGTTTTTTTTTAATGCGACTTTGTCTCGGAAACCACATTCCCATTGACCATACTCTCACAAATTACACTTCTTAAACCAAATAATTTCCTTGGACATAAATGGCATGACATGGAATTTCACCATGTGTTGCAAGGAACTTTGATTTTACCTACACTTTGCTTTTGTTGCTAGTGAACCTACTGAACATATATTCACAGTACCTCAATTTTAAACAAACATTTGTCATTTTAAGAACCATGTTAATTTGTGTTCTAACCCCATGGACATGGGAAGGGGTGTGTGGTGGAATTCAGATAGTCAGAGTCCAGCACAGATCTAAGGAACACCAGGAACTCTGCAAGATCTGCCTCAGGCCATGGGGTGTTCATTGGCTGAGTTCACACTCAGAAGTTTTCTCAGAAGCCGTGGAATAATCGCTGCATGTTTAGCGACGAATTTATAATGTGGTTATCGCCATAAGGGCTTAAGAGGCCATTTTGATGTGTAAGATTCCGCTGATCAAACTGAGTCACCAACGTTTACACCCTGCTGAGTATATTTTTCATGACTACATTCTACAGGCATTTAATGAATGCACCTACACACCTGCAACTCACATCTTCACAAATATGACTGAAATATGTGCATTAATGTCTCACAAAAATGGTGTTTTTAAAAAATGTACTTTTGTCAGCACATTTTTCTTGTTTTCATAGGTAACTAAATATTAACATGTTTAATATGCATGCCTTGGCATAACCTAAACACAGCTCTCACTGTTACAACATCCTGATCTGAATTTAAAGTGAGATTTACTGTACAGGAAAAGACGTGGAATGAGGTTTCCAGCCTTTGTCATGCTTCGTGAAAAGGTTTATAGAATCCGCGATAACAGAAATGCAGACACTGTGTGACTGCTCCCTGTTTTTAAGTGTGAAGATTGAATTTTCTTTTCCATTCGATTCCTCTTTTTTCATTTTGATTCTTTAATAATTGTACACGACACCATACATTTATGGCAAGATAAACGACGTAAGAGCAGTGCATAGCCCTGTCCAATCATATAGCTTTCTTTTCTCATAAAAATACTATGCAGGCTGTAAAGTCTAAAAGTCAGGTATTTAACAGTGGTGGTTTTTGAGTGGTACATAACTTTTCAAAGCCATAAAATCAATCAGTGACATGATCCTGTTCCATTGTTCCATGTTATCTTTTGCTTATGGGTCAGTCTTAGTTTTCGACATGTTCCAACATTACTTTTACTTTCATTTGCTTCTAAAAATATACAAATTTGTCAAATATTTTACTTACATATTAAAATAATTTTTACTTAACTATTAAGAATTATGTAAAACAATATTCACACTGTTTTCATATTTAATTAATTAATTTTATGTATTTTTCTTTAAGAAAAATTTAAAATGCCATTATATCATCTTCATATTTGTATTATAATTTGCTCTATACAGCCTGGAAAGTACCAATAGAACTGGGTTTAGGCACCATAACTAAAGTGGCCCCATATGAAATGGAATAGCAATCTAACATACGTTCATGTTTTCTAATGTGGCCACAGAAATAGTAAAGCCACAGTGGCAAAACTTGTATTTTAATAAGCAGGACTAATTACTTTATTGATTCTGGAACACTTGAGGACAGCTGCAAACCTGGAGGAGCTGTAATTCACCAAAGTGGCTGTGATGACTCAGCCGGCCACTCTTAAACATATGGCTACCTTGGGGGAAAACAGACCACCAGCAATGGACGTGGCGTTTATTTCCCCTCAGCTCATCCCGCTGGGGAGCACTTTCAATTTGTATGGACTGGATAAATTTGTTTTCATACTAGTGGGCTTCACACCTCCATAACAATAGCGCCGCACTGAGATGCCCCAATTCACGTTAGCTAATGACTGCCTTTCTATCCACTCGGCGCAAACTGTTATGCCATCTCAAGAATTGTGTTAATGGAGTATTTTGGGTGATAAATGTAGCGGTAATATGACATACGTGCTTACTCCTTAGTGAAACAACCCCCTACCACCCCCCAACCAATTTGAGTCAGGGGATACTAAGCTGATACAGCTTGTTGCTGTGGAGGGACTCAGTGTCCCTAGAGGCCCTGGAAGGATCTGGCATGCATGGAGTTCTGCCAAATCCCCTCCCCATGAAATGGTCTACTTCCACTGCTAACTACGGCAGCCTTGCACTGCACACACCCAAGGGAGGGAAAGATTTGAAGTAATAAATAAACAAACAGATATAAAGTTGGGTCTTTAATGGCTGGGGCCAAAAATGAAGTAAAATATCTAGCAGCATCAGCAAAAAATTGGCTTCCATTTTTTTGGGAATTAAAATAAACAGGGAATTTATAGATGTTTAGTCTTATTTACTGCTAGGGCAAACTCTTGTGCAAAACTGATGCATCACAAATATTTCCTGTTTTAAACAAGGAATGTGATAGGCATTGCCCCAAGCCTGCAACAACTGCAAATAGTTTTGATGGTGAATATAAAATCTTTAAAAGTACAGTGTCAGTCATAACAGCTGTGGTATTGCCATCAGTGTGAATACACTCTTCTGTATGTGACACACACTTTATGGCAATACAAATAATACAGACCTCCTGCACAGAGCAATCTTGATTTGAGGGAGTGGACAGAACACACACATCTGAGATTTCATTGCCTAATGTATAGTGCCTACCCAAACTCGGCTCCATACTGGCTGTTAGGTGAGGTAGCTAATGTTTGGTGTGTATCCTCCTGTCCATATGTTCCAATTTCTGTGATGTGTGAGCACAAATCGTCAGCATGAGCTCAGATGAAGATAAATGACATTAGGGCAGGCTTAGAGGCTGATACCTTTATTTAGTTTATTTTGGGCTTTGCCCCCTAATAAATATTTAAATTGGTATTGGTTTATTTTTGGTACAATAATACAACCAGCATTTTATTATTATTATTATTATTATTATTATTAATTTTTTAACAACGTTGTAGCTGAAATTTTTTACCTCTTATAAATATGTAAATTTTCTTAGGTCACAGACAGCCGTGTAAGCATTTCACTACGTCATACTGTGTATTGTTATTATTTTTGTTAATGTGACAAATAAAATCTGAATTTGTTTGGAGTTTGCAGATGTGTTTTCATTATGATAAGCTGGTGCTAACTTTGCTTGCTGGTTCATTATGTTTGAGTTATTGGTCAAGAGTTTTGTGATGGAGCTGCGTTGTGTTCTACTAAGACTTCCATTTTTTTTGTTTTTTGTTTGGAGTCTTCCTCTTGTAGTGTCGTTTTGTCATCATTAAGCAGCTGCCCATCTACACTTGCCATTGTCTGCACTATCTTCTCAACAGGATTCTTCCCTCATTCCCTGCTCATCTAGTGACAGTCATTAGAAATGCTGTAAAATGTAAGATGTTGGCCACAGTTTATAATTAGTTTGATGTGCTAATTGCAATATATTAAAAATGGCAAAAACAAGAAAACATGCCTTTCTTCAGATTTCTCTGATGAATAAAATATAACTTTAAAATGAAATGAAATGAAATGCCAAAGTCATATGTACATGACAGTTTATTAAAAGCTAATTTCGTTTCTCTATGGTATTAACACTTCCTTAGATACCTAGGTGAAACTGGCAAAACAGATATTCCCATTTAATGTACAAATAGTTTTTGTTAGGCATAATACTCAATGTACAGTTAATTCAGGGGAACAAATTAGGTACAAATAGGGAAACATAAGAATATAATGTAGTTTACTACTTAGCCATGGGCAAGTAATTAACCACATACCATACTTAGCTAATTTAATGTAAGCTAATGTAAGCTAAGAATATTTTTTTCCAACCTGCAGGTCGGCAAAAAAAGAAAAACGTGCAACCTACAAAAGGTGACATTGTAGGGAGGGAAGTGTCTCACACAAGTGTCAAAAGCGATCCTTCTCCAAACTGGAACAAGTAAAGGCAAAACTCTGGAGCCTTTGCTCAGAGGATGAGATGTCTCCAGACATCTCAATGAGAGAGACATCCCAAGTCACAGCAAGGTTATGGAAATCTAGAAAAATGTAGTTCTCAAAAGGCTGTTGCTTTAACAACTAGCTTTGGCTCTCAGATATGAAGCTCCTCAAAAGTGCCACACAAGAGAACCTGTATTTATACTCTGACTGTTCCCAGAATGATCAATCTCCTAGTTTTATAATGCTTTCTTCAAACTGTACCCCTTTGTTCTCAAAGCACTATTGGTAACTTACATACGTTAGGCATTAGAAGAATAGATATTACATTTTTTTCATGAGTCATGACAATATTCATCGATAAAGCTGGAGTAATAGTATGTGTCATTTTTACTTGTGCGTCAGAGAATATTTGAGAAAAAAATGATAAATGAGAATACAATGTGTTAAATTTCTTTTTATGTCATTTTAACTTAATTGGAAGGTACAGTGTTTGAAGCTCTTGAAAAAGGAAAGGAAAAATAATCCATCCACTATACCGCTTGTCCACAGGGTGCAAAGCAGGGCACCAACCCACCACAGGGCACACACACACTACGGGCAATTTGGACACTCCAATCAACCTATTTTGCATGCCTTTGGACCATGGGAGAAAACCAGAGAACACGGAGAAAACACACCAAACACAGGGAGAACATGCAAACTCCACACACACAAACCCAAGGCATGAATCGAACCCCTGGCCTGGAGGTGCGAGGTGACAGTGCTAACCACCACACCACCATACCACAGGAAAAATAACGTTATGACAAAATGACTATGGTCATGAGCTCAAATCCATTTTAGGAGGTATACTTAGGTGGCACACTCCTGAAACCGCTGAGCCAACAGGATACCTCAGAGGGCATAATCTGTGGGCAACACCACATATGCAGCCCCATACCCAATCGTTCTTTGGAAAGACTAAATTTCAGGTATATGGTTGCAGGCTACTATATATGCCCTAATTTCCCCCACGCAGCAAGGATATGTTCTACTTAAAGTCAGCGCATGGCCTGCATAAAATCATAACAGATCCGCTTTAGTAATACTCAGGTAATTGCTTTTGCACTGCTAACAATAATTAGTCATTCATTGTAAACCGCTGCACATCGAGTCTAGACTAGAAGGAGTCTATCTCTGGAAACACGTATATCAGTGTGTGGTCAGACACATCAGTCTATCTGAAGTGTTCACTTGATTGGGCATACAGGGCACGCAGAGCTACACATACGTAGGCGTCTGCCATCTTATACTGAGACCAGCAGGCAGGCTGTTTTATAAAACTAACAAAGCACAAGAAGAACTCTGATGGCGTTCTTTCCTAAAAGATCCATGCATGTGCATCGCACATTCAGCTGCAGTTTCACTGGCTCCATCATGAGCTAAACGGAGAAAAAAGATGTAGCCAGAGTGATATTCCTCGTGCAAAAAAACACTTACAAACGTCTTATTTGCTGACCTCGGCTTGTATTGACGTTTTTTTTTTTTTTTTTTTAAGGCTGCGTCTCCATCTCACATTCAGCTGTCTGCAGCTCACCTCATACCTGCCAAGAAGCAGCGTGCGTGGGCCTCATGCCATCTGATTGCCATTTTACACTCAGCGGGTCCCTGAGCAGCGCACAGCACTCACTGCAGATGTGTTCTGTCTCTGGCAGAACACGGCGGCCTTGCAGTGCCGTCGGTGAGACTCCACTCATTGAAAAAACACTTATTTATCAGGCAAAATCACTGAAACCATTGCTTCTTAGAAAGAGGCTTGTTACGACACTCAGAAGCAATGTACTTAATGTGACCAAATCCGTGCGATGGTTAGAAATCAAAGGCGTAAAACAATAAAGCAGTTACAATTAGCAAAAAATGCAAACTACTTAGAGCTATAATGAAAACATAAATTCTGCCTAATGCAAACTACCACACTGACATGAGAGCTTTACCTTACATTTTCAAAGATTCCAGTGCCAGGAAATAAGATTTCCTATATTCCTGTTGTGCCAGAATGCTATCGGGCTGCTTTCCACGTTAACTGTCATGGTTAGCTGTTCGATTCCAAATGCATGTATGCTCACGCCTCAGGGATGCTTACAAGTGTTTGGTTGCATCTACAATCTCTGATACATGAGTTATAATTGCAAGCAATTATCATCATCATCAACGGAACCATAACCTAGAGAAAACTGGGGAAAAATAAAAAACCTAAAGCCCGTGATAAATGACAAAATAAGCTTATTGCGACTTTTACTAACACAATGTCGTATTGTTCCAGACTGACTGCCTTATTCAGTCCTCCCCTCAGACACACCTGAGGTACTAGAGCAACAGTTGTTTATGAAGTTAATGGGTTTCAAACTAACTTTTTAAATCCTACACATAATTCTAGACATTAACTGCTCCTTTGTCCCAATGTCAAGACCAAACACATCAGGTACAGTGCAAAAAGAGGAGAACAGGGCAGAATTAATTATATTTGCATGAAAATTAATTTCTGATTAATATACTTTCCTACAAAGGCCCAAAGGGATTAAAGGAATGTGAGCTAGTTGCTTTAGGGGGAGGAGGAGAAACAAAACCATCTGTCTTCATAGAGAGACGTGTACCAATGTTACTGTAGACATGTCACACTGCTGTACTTCAGTCTGAACCTTGCCTTTATCCAAGGTCCCTGGGACCCTGAATATACATGCCAGAAACACAAGTGACAAGTGAGTATTTTCTTTTGTGACTTACTATTACCATTGTTCTTACACCTCTGGCTTGCGCTGCTGCAGTACTCTGTGTTGTTTTCTTCAGAAATATTGTACAGAATCTATAAAAAGCGCTTAGCATCAGCCTTAGCATAATATACATGTCATGTCTGAACACGCTGTAAAAACAACATGATCTTTTACAATGTCAAGAAGCGCAAAATAATATGAACAATGGTATGAAAGACTTCAGATGAATTGTGTATCTTTCTTAAACTACCTCCTGATCAGTTCAACCTTAGACATTTTCCAGGTGTTACCTAACTACTCATGTAGGACTCAGTTGCAAGGAAATCTAAAAAAAAATCATAAAACTATATAGGAAAGATACCATGAACTAACTAATTTTACAGTAATAACACAAAGAGCAAAGTCAACTAGTCTGCAGTGCTGGTAACTGATTATCAATGCAAGGCTTAGCATTTAAAACAACAGAGATCACCGCTGAGCAGCCGTACAAATTAAACGCAAGTGCTTGGACATGTTAAGCTGACCATTTGGAGCAGATTGTTCCTCACCAGCGACCTGAGCAATCTGTGACAGGCGTAGGCTGCTTTCATAGACAATGTCCTTCATACCATGGTAATACTGTGGTTTGTGCTTCATCTGGACTCGCATACGTGTTAAGCATACAGAAGAATATTAACACTTCACTACAGAATTAAAACAGAAAAAATATGATGGGTTCCTCAAAGACAACAATGGATTAAACATTCCCTAAATTCCTTGGAGCACTAGTCTCAAAGACATAATTCAGTTTAAAAATAATGACAAAGTCTACACTTTGTTTCAAGTAATGTAATTATCCTGCCAACCACAATTTTGAAATTGACAGAAAACCAATGCTAAATAATTATTTGCACTTTATCCACATAATGTTGGTACTTTCTAAAAGCCACGGCTTTTAGGTTAAAGATCCACAGATTCAGCCCTTAATAAAGAGCTTCACTGCACAGAGCAGAGCATCAGTCTGCAAATACGCCCAAAATGTAAATCAGTTTATTAAAACAAATGGACATGGCTTCATGTGCTGTTCATCGCTCCATTAGGTAAATGAAATAAAGGCAGCTAAGCCATATTTTTGTTTGCCAAGTGGTGATTGAAGGCATGATAAAATGTAATATTAGGTCAGCATAAATTGCCAGGGTTCCAGAGGATGTGACAAAGCATTTAGACAGCAGTAAATTAAAGCCTCCACTCATTTCATGGAACGTTTTAATGTGGCTTGAAATTTTTGCTTGAGAATTATAGTTCAGACTTCTAAAAAATCTTGAAATAAATAATGAAAAGACTGTAAAACCAAGCATCAGCTTTGGTCTTGAAGAGATTTCACAGCTCTTGAAGAACTACAAAAAAAAATCCAGATTCAGTGTGGCTGGGTAAAAGTAGCAAGTGTACAAAGCTGTGAAAATGAGATCCACATCAAAACGAATATATGAGTTATCCACTCGGCCTGGCTAGTGCCCCGTTCCTTGAAAGCTATTCAGTGTTACCAATGAACCATGCTGAATTCACAGACGGACAGTCACAGGTGGACAAACGTTCTGCATTCTTAAATGGAAGGTGTTACCTACAAGCCTTTTTTAAAAAATAACACCAGTACCTTCAACTTAAAACCAACAAAGCAGAAAATTCAAAAAGGTGATGTAGACGGCTCTGGATACACACGAGAAAGTAAAACGTTTCTGACTTTTATGCACCTGTGAAGTGTTTTCATTCTAGCACACCTTACACCTGAGAGCAACCTTATGGTTGAAGCAATATCTTAGTCTGCTCATCATCCTTACATGTCACAGACTTCTATGTTTTATATTCTAATGAAGACTACAGAACACTTAATAGCCACAGAATCACAACTGCATCAATGTTTTACAGTATGTCTAAAGAAAATGCTACACACTCTAGAATATACCCATGATTTGCATCATAATTTGTAGAGTTTACACAGAACTTTCTGATATTGTACTGCTGTGCATATTATAACCAACTGTCATATGTAATAGTATTTAACACTAATTCTCTGCACCAAGTTAGCATACAAAGCACGCAGACTGCCTATAACACACAGACTTACCACATACGATTGATTCAGGTTCCATTACTAGTGGTAATCTGCCAGATCTTGCTGATGAAAATGCATAAATTTTTAATAGTCTTAATCAATAATGTGTAACTGCTGTCAAAGTCAAATTTGATAATAGGAAAAAAATCATTTACATTAACAGGCCTAGCAAATATGCAGTAGTTACAGTGTAAACTTTGCAGAGTAAATTTATTGTAAGAGTGAGAAACTGAATTTCAAGTAATTTCAGACAGATTCTTTTTTTTTTTTTTTTTTAATTTAGCACAGTGATATGCGGAGACCCTTCAATAAAAGAAGTATTTAATTGAGTTTTGCCCTTCAGGGGGACGGCATTATCAGCCGACAGCGGACTCTTTCTGCGCAGTGCTCCGTGGCAGGCGAGCCGGTGGCTTTGCCTACCAGTGCGGTTAATGAGGTCGTCGGGGTGAGCATGAGCTGTGCAGCCATGATGAGACGTGTTCTCAAGCAGTCAGAACTGGGCATGCCCAACACTTCACACTACCGCTCAGTAATGACACCGCTTCTCTGTGGAGCTGCACCTGGAAAAGCCTCTCCCACAACGGGTTTGGCAGGGAGGGCTCTGCTGACTGCATTCCTGGAGGGACAACTGAGAAAATGTGGACAGTGGGGTGTGCTGTAGGGAGGAACAGGGAATTAAATCAAGACAGACAGACAGACATATACCCAGTGAAACAAAGTGAAATAACATGCAATATGACTGTTTCTGTTGGTAATAAAAACAGAGATGCACCTATCTAGTTCAAAGAATGCACCAAAAAAGTACCCCTGTTATTACTATTGCCACGAAATAGTTACTGGTGCTGTAAAACAGCACATTGATATAAGAGTCTGAAAGGCAGAAAGAATTTTGATAAAAGCATTGTTAATATAGAATTATCTTGCAAACATTAGACCAGGTTTTAGTGTTTCACTCTTGTGAGATGTTAAACACTGGGATTTACTGCTTAAGCAGCCATTTCTGGTTCAGAGGTGAGCCAAGAAATGTGGATTAGTGCGATAGGAAACACACGGGATCATTGCCTCCCCTTATCTCTCTTTCAGCTCGTCACAGATTGCCGCTAAAGGCTGAATTTTCCCAGCCACAAAAACACCATTCCAGCAAATTAGGGGAAGCATTTTCTGGGCGGGAGTGAACAGAGCTCGTCAGCAAGGAAGCTGCAGTTTCTGACTTGAGACGAGCCTCGTACTCACAGGGAATGTTTCAATAATATACACCAGCAACAGTTAAAGATGGATAAACAAAATAATATTTTTTTTTCTTTCAGAATTCATTTATTTGCTGTGATTGCCTAAACAGTAACTCACGTATTGGTATATGATTTCTCCTCTACTGTGTAACTTGAAGAGGGATCCATTGATGTGTTAAACTGTGGGAAGATTGCGAACATTGTTACTCCAAGGATGCTCTCTTCGTCCGTATACACAGCATTCATGACCACTGGCACATTATGGTATTGCACTGAGCCAACATATGAACATTCTTGCTTCTCCAACATTGAACATTGAAGCAAATAATGCCAATAATATTTGATAAGTGTGGTGTAAGAAACAGTAAATGTAATGTGAAGAGATTACCTGGGGGGAGGGGACAGAGCCTCGTGACAAAAGTGAGGATGCTGACTGAAAAACCTTTCACTAGGGGAATCTGGAGGATGCAAATGGAGGGTCTGCTGAATCCTGGATTTTAATCGTAGGGGCCACAAAAACTTGTAAAACATAAAAAAATAAAAGGCTGAGTCCTCACAATTGTAAGAACTAAATGCTGGTAGTTTAGACACATAGGAATCAACTTCATTATTGGTTGGCATTGCAGTATGTTCTTTTTCTATGTTCTTTTAACTAATGCCATTTGTCTTGTTTGACAGATATTTCACAAATATAAGGCTTAAAGTTCAATGTGACACATAAACTCAGCTAATGTTTTTATTTACCGCTAGTCCTAAAGTACCATAGCACTGACTGAGAGGCAGCCTTTACTTCCAGTTGAAAACGCAGACAATGGGGGATACTTTTGGGGTACATTGAACCTTCTAAAAGAAATGAATAGAGAACAGAGAAAGAAAAAAACAGTTCTATGAGCTCACGTTTTAATCTTAACCAGTTCAACAGTTCTGTAAGCCTCTTATTTAATAAAAGATTCATTCAAAATGTGGCTAAATATCTGTCCGTTTGTCAAAGGCAATTACGGCAAATTCTCTGTGATGTGACAAGCTGCACGATTACACCGACAACCTCAGAAGGTCGTGCTCATTCTGTGTCTCATTTCATGAGTGTTGCTGCTGTGCGTACCGGTTATTGTCAGTGCATCTCCAGGATCATGCATCTTACATGCAATATTCACTAGGGATGTAACGGTACATCGTGCCACAATACATCATAATGCAAAATGAGTAACCATGCCATCGTCCATCTCCACGGCGCGCATCGCGCTGCATCCTTGCTTTGTGACATATTAATATAAAGAACATTGCCAGCACAAAGTATTAGATATTAAACAGGATGACATAAATACACAAATGAAGTATTGACTCTCCCTCAGTGTTGAAGTAGATTGGAAGATTTAATAGCGTTTTTTTGTTAGCGTCTCTCCACACACCACACAGAGGGTTTGAGACAGTAGCAGCTGCGATGAATCTGTATTTTTTCTTGGAATATTTTCAAATTAACGGTTTCTTCTTTTCAGTGTTGTCTTTGTCCTCATAATCTGCTGGCTGTTTTTCGGAAATGCCATTTAAAAAATTAAATCAAATTTCAAAAAAATTATAAAACTTCTATATGCCACAAGCAAGATGTCATAAGCAAAAGTGATTATTCATTCAATTTCCAAACCACTTATCCTGTGCAGGGTCGCAGGGTGCCTGCAGTGTAACCCAGGGAATTTAGGGCACAAGGCAGGGGACACCTTGGACAGGGTGCCGACCCAACACAGGGGACAATCACACATCCAGTCACACGCCACAGGTAATTTGGAAAGGTCAACCAGCCTACAACACACAACTGGGGGGAAAGACCCAAGAACCTGGAAGAAACCCCTGAATCATGGGGAGAACATGCAAAATCCACGCACCTAGCACAGGCATGATCTGAGCCTCCACCCTTGGAGGTGCAAGGTAACAGTGGTGAGCCACCGTGCCCCTCCTGTAAAACTGATCAGTCCTTATTTTTATTATATTTTTCTTTGCTCTATTAAATTTTTTCTTAGGAATAATATTTTTGACCATTTTGGAAATTGTTTTTAATGTCACATGCAATAAAATTTATTAATGCATTTCTCAATTAACACACCCACTACTGACAAGACTGTTCTTGGCCAGTTCCTGGCCCAGTACGTGGCTCCTCACATCTCGGTACCGGTCTGCAGACCACAGTTTGGGAAACTATGGCTTACACAGAACTGCTAAAACTAGCAACATGATGCAGCATTTACAATGCCACCTCAGTGAAAAAGCTCCAGCCACTGTCTGTGAAGAGGAAACATAATTTGGCAATGTTTTTCATTCGACTTTTGTTTTGGACATCATGAGAAAACCGAATCATATGAGCCCAGTATCGTGAATCGAACTGTATTGAGGGTTGAGTGCATCATTACATCCCTAATATTAATTCTTCACACAGCCTACATGCTGTATATAACAGCATATGCTATTAGCAATGCAGCATCTGTTGAGCATTGTAAATTTCTATCTACTTCAAAATTTTTGTCATCCGAGCCATGACCTTGCACTTTAGATTGGCTGTTATGAAAACTAACCTTCTGTCTGTGTTATAAGCACCGTTAAATTTACTGGCAGACCACAGCTAGCGAATCCCAAGGAGGAACAGCATGACCTGCCTAGATAACTGTGTGTCCTGTGCTACAAATGCTAGCAGGCTATCGGCTCCAATGCATTACAGCAACAAAAGCCAAGCTTTCCTGTGTGTTTCATGTGCTTTGCTATTTTCAGCTGAAAACACATCAAATACATGACATCAGTAGTGTTTGCTGACTCAGAGATTCTTTTTGTTACAGTTTAGCAGAACAATAGCAATATATCTAATGTTTATACCCTGTGAAGAAAATGAGCAGCTCAGCCAATTCCCAACATTGTTCTGCAGGTTTATTTGAGATATTGAGCAAACAGCATGTAAAGTTCTATTTACACTGGATGAGTTGCCTAAAAATTTTTTTGTATAAAACAAATATTGTATCCATTGTGTGAATTCTTACATAAAGCTAAATGGATGATTTCTTGATTTATATTCACCTTATATGTAACTTTTAGTGTCAAATTGCATGATTTTATGAACATATGCATATTAATGCTTGTTTTTGTCACCCAAATTTTCAAGACAATATGCTAATAAATGTCCATGGTCCAATTATAACTACAATTTTTTAATCTTATTCCACTTCTACAGTAGTTGCACATAATTTATGAACTCCTTTTTACATTAAGTTAAATTTATAAAATAACTAACGCAATGTAAATGTGATGTTAAAAACCCGTCATCAGAATCTTTACTTTGCTCAAGTTTTGGCTGTTGATCTAGATATTTCTTGAAAAATTCACATCAATCCTTTCTATTTTCTTTTCTTTTTCACTACCATTGCATTATAAAGATACAGCATATACAGCAAACGTACCAATATTAATTTAACACTGAGTGTTAATATGGATCCAGCAGACACATGTCTGGACGTACCACACTAGTGAGGCATAACAAAGGTCAACATTTCAAACACATGAGCCCTCCAGACATCAGCCAACCACTTTAAAAACACTAATCGCACAAAAGACTACTATGACTTGAGCTACCTTACTAGGTACAAAAGAAACCGTGGGTTTACACAACGTTTTAGCTTTTCATTGTTACAGCAGTATTTTTACTCGTTATCTGAATTTGCATATTCATCCAACCTGGGTTTCATTTGAGGCAGCAGCAAACTGCAACGCACTGAACACATAGACCCAAAAAGGTAACACGCCCTCCATCGTGATCAGGTATACCAGATTTCCGTACCACAGTCTCTACGCCGGTAACCGGTTGTTGTACTGTAAGACTAACGGAAAAGCAACCTAAAGTTACCGACGGTATCTTATTTCGAAATTATGTTCAATGACAACGTGGTAAAAACAAACATAGCACAAGCACACCATATTTTCTTAGAATTCATCATATTCATTATTTAACGGACATGCACGGCTTTATGGAGTGATAGTTTTTATCACTTAAAACATATTCTGTGCGAAGATGATAATAATGCGTTCTGTTGTGTTGCTATAATTGTAATGATGGACTCCGTGCATTAAGGCTACTGTTCTCTATTAAGGGTTGGTATTGGATACGTGGGATATAAAATGCGGGAGGCTTGTTGAAAAGAGGAGTTGGAGAAAGGTGCATGTATGATGTGCTACTGTGGAAAATATAGTTAATAAAGTAGTTTTATTAAATGTGCGGATCTGCTTCTGAACCTCTGCATACTACACCCCCGGACACTACATATTCACATGGGTGCGATTGTGGTACTGTAAGTAATCAAAATGGACCAGACTAAATTATTAAACCAATTTTTATTTCTTCAGTATAGATGGTACAAATTTACCAGACCAACTTTTCAGTGTCGATATATTTGATATTTCTCATATAAATATCTATATCAGAATGCAACATAAAATTTAACTATTACCCGCCTCTTGTGGCCAGCCCTGTAACCGGCATACTTCGTGGCGCAAAGACTGATAAATGTTAAATGTGTGTTTTTCTCATGTTCATGTTAAACGTAATCAGTGTATGTGTTACTTTGGTTAGTCAAAGTGTATATTTATATACGTTCTAGTTGAAGTGCTTGTATTTCATGAATGACCCGATTAGCTAGCTATTATCATCATGGGCTGCGTTCGCCTGCATCGCCTCACACAGCGATCCGCGCAATACGTTCTTCAAAATGAGCCAACAACTAAACCGTGTAATACGGGTCAACTACAAAAAACAACTCTTTCAGTTATCATCATTGTCTGCTGCTGACACCGATCAGTGGGTTTCCATTACATGTCTTCAACGTTGATGTATTTCTCTGTATGGCTGTGGCGGAGGCCCCTGCAGGCTGGGGTCCCTAAGAGGCCGCTTATGTCGCTTATGCCAAGAACCAGCACTGGGTAGCATGCTTAGGAATGCACGTCCGCATCTAATACTTGTTGCCTTGAAGAGAACTTAATCACTGCACGATTTTTGCTTCAGGACAATGAGAAAGGTCTTGTGTGTAAATTATAGCAAATACATCACTGCTGACACAGTATGTAAATTCATTAATGTAAGGCAGAAGTAAAATTAGTTATCATATATATAGAGTAGTTTCCCCGTATCTGTGAGGGATCAGTTTCACGGCCCCAGTGGGTGCCTGAATGTGCGGATAGTACCGAATCCTATATATACACTATGTTTATTCCTAGAAAAACATACCAATGATAAAGTTTAATTTCTGATTAGACTAGTAAGAAACTAGCAACAATAAATAATAGAGCAATTATACAATACATTAATTAAGATTATGTGAGCACTGTGATACCACGACAGTCAATCTGATAAGTGAGATAGCTACTAAGTGACTAACTACATTCTTAACATAGCTACGTAGTTAAGAAACACAGTTACTGTTTTTTTGCCCCTATACATCACAAAGTGGCTTAAGGACTGAGAACTGAAGTACCTTAGAATGTACTGTATTTACAAATATTTGATATTTTAAAATCAAGGTAACTAAGTGCTGGAGCTGGTGATAAGGATTTGTCCCGCCACTGTACTTTCTAATTAAACAGGATGTTGACTGAATTATTTTTTTCTTGTAAAAGTAAATAAAGAAAAAACCATTAAAAAAATTTTAAAAGGTAAAAAATTTCAATATACTTACATTCAGATATAGAAGCAAAATTAAATTCATTCTCATGTCATTCATCACTATAAAATCAATTTTTAATTTAATCCCTCGATACTCGCGACAAAATTAAAAAAAATTGTAAATAAATGTGTGTGTATATATATAATATAGTAACGCTTTGGGTGAATGAGAGAAAGAGGCGAGTTCTAATGTGCAAATAGGAAGGTTTGTTAAGGGTCCAAACAGGGGTGAAAAACAACAAATTATAAACCCTTAGTCCACAAAGAACACTAAACCCAGTACAGGCAACAACGACCAGCAAAGGACTAAAACAGAAGGGGAGTATATATAGGAGGCACAGTGTAACAAGGCACAAGTGGGAAAGACAGTTAACACAAGGACTGGGAGAAAAAGCAATAAATGGGGACAAGAGTACCAATTAGTGGACATAGAGGAAACCGACAGGGACAGACTGTGACACACACACACACACACACATATATATATATATGAGTGTGTATATATATCACACACACACATATATATATTCAGTGTTCAAGTCATTTTGTAGTGTGTCTTCTACATTGGAACCACAAAAAAATAGAAAGGCTTTAGGACTGATATTTTTTCACTTTGACTACTACATTTTTAATAACTATAAAACATGATTGATATACTTTTTTTTGCAACATTTACGGTTTAATAATCTTGCATAATGACACTAATCTATTTATAACATTAAGACTAAGTTGGCCTTGTGTGTGAGCTTTATCTGCTCTATTTAGCTATGTGGGCTGTTAGACTGGGGAGAGTCCGGTCAGGCCTGTCAGTCATCTGGAGCAGCACATTTTCTTCACTTTCTCTGCTACGTTGACAACCAAACATGGGAAGAATTATTGCAGTTTAAGGGTGGTTTAGTGCTTTTCCTCTGAAAAACATGCAGTGCAGGTGTAGAGGCAACACTTAAATGGCTCTGCAGTGTGTGTGTGTGTGTGTGTGTTGTGATGGGCTGGTGTAACCAATTCCTTAAGCTCTATATACACCCTGGGACTGGCTTTCTGTGACCCCTACATTGGATAAATAGTTTGGGAAAATGAATGAATGTCACAAATAATTCCCTTGACAATTATATTAGAGTGAATTCTGCAGTATGGCAAGGGACTCCATGAACTGTCACTTTTCTGCATTTTGTCCAACGTGCACCAGTGGCAGGCTCTCCAGTCAGAGCTGGGGAATGTTCTCAGAATACAGGGTTACTTGTTTGAAACACCGTCTGTCACCTCTGATCCTCACAGATGAAGACGGAATTGGTTTTTGTGATTATGGGCTGCAGTCTAGGGGTCACTGAAGGTGTCATCTGATCATGACGTTATATTATGTGCTGTAAAATCTCCCTGCCTGAAATTACCTCTTTTATTGCGCTAAACACTCTCAGCCCTGCAGGCTATAGTGCACAGTATTGTCCACATAAATTCATACAAATCTGTATTTTCAGTGTTGGGTTGTTCAAGGTGCTGTCTGTGGATACTGTGTCCTTTTCTAATAGCACTCTGGTGGAGGCTATTTTTGTTTTAATTAGGTTCAGCTTACAGAGTAAGCGGCAAGTTAATTAGATGGAGACAATTAAAGTATGCCCGACCTTGTTTTTACCTTTACATTTCCTCATTCTTATGGGTTTTTATGAAAAGGTTGCAGGATGTGTGGTAATGTTCTGTACTGTTTGTCTCAGTTCACATTTGTATGCCTGTGAAGAAGGTTTTGTTTTGGTCACGATAAGCACAATACAAAGAATATAAATACATATAATGTAAGTGGTGTGCCGTATGAAGTTCTGCCTCTTATTATCTGTTAAGGAAGTGACCTAATTGTGTGGGTCTTTTCATTATGTTTGCTTTGGTAAACAGGTATCCATGCAGAAAGTACATTGGAGTCAAAAGGATGTCTAACACTAGACAATATGAATTTTTTTATGTTCTAGGGTGTCTTTAACTGGGTATCTCTGGAGAATGTAGCAGTTTTCTGGATCCCATGACCCATGTTCAGCTTGCGTTTCACACTGAAATTGCTGCAGAATGTTATTGCCACGGTATAACGAGTACCAAAATCTGACATGAATAAATGTTCTGCAGAGTAAAACAGTAAAAGATTAGAATAATAAAGGTTCTACAGTAATATGAGGGGCTTTTTATCTGAAATTTGTATTACCTTTTTATATTATTATATAAGTATTGCCATGTACTGTGTACATATTACCAACGTGTGTTTTCCGTGCAGATTTTTTCCACACATACATGCAGTGCCTCACAGGCAGCAAGAAGCTGTCTTGTCCCCCAGAGCACACTTCCAAGTGAGAGAGGTTTATCTGCATCACATTGGAATTTCAATGGCTGAAGCATGCTGATGTCACAGACTCTTTTGTTTCTATGGCGACGCTCACGTTCCAGCAGCCAATGTCCGTCAGCACTGTTGTATAGAGTGCCATTGTTGTGACTGATTTGTGACCTCTGCAGGGATGAGCATTCCTTCCCCTCCTGTCAAGGGAAACCACGGCTACTGTTGAGCACATCGTCCTGCCGCTCTTGATTCCAAACCACCTCCAAGTAAGTAACAACATTGTGTTTGCAAGTTTCAAAACAATCCTTCAGCATGGTTTCAATGGCCCAGGTGCAATAATAAATGCTGCTGAAAAAATCTATAAAAATCAGTCCATGGCATATAACCCTCTGCTAATATAATATTTATTAAACAGTTACAGGGGATGGCACCTTTGCTCTTAAAGCTTTTTTTTTTTTTTTTTTTTTTAGTTTCACTTCCTAGATTCATCTAGATCAGGGGTCTGCAACCTTCACTATCAAAAGAGCCCAAAGGAGCCATTTTGGCCCCTCTTCCATTTCTTGACTGTAGGAATGCTACTACAGAGGGATGGAACAGCCACATGCAACTCCACAGCCGCAGGTTGTCAACCCCTGATCTAGATTACTTTAGCCTTCACAACACGTCCAGTTGCTCTGAATACCACTAGCTAGGCATAATTTATTTAGACATACATTGGCATGGGCCTTGTATTAAATCACTTTGGCAATGCAGAACAACCAACACCCACTCTGTTCCTTGGCTCTACATGCTGGCATTTGTCACTAACACCCAAATTGTCACAGCTGTGGGTCACATTTATTAAACTGTAAAATCAAAAAAACACTCTGTACTGATCTTGAAGAAGGTATTTACAAATTGCCGTTCATTGTGTCTTCTCAAATGTGTACAGTCCTTCAGTAACTCTTTCTGTCATGTTATATCACACAGGCCTTGGCCATCCTCTGCCTGCATTCAGCACAAATGGGAGCCTGTACATCTACAACATTGTTGTGCTATAGAAACACATACGCTTTTACGTCAGATCTCAGACAATCACATGGTCTGACAGGGCTCTGTCACGCTTACTGAATCCATGGCTGGAATACATGCTGCTGACAGCAACGGTAAAATCACAGTTAAAAACAAACAGTTAGTGGATAATTACTCATTAGGAACATAAAAATAAAAATTGAAATGTCAAAAGCACATGAGCAACTAGGATATTTTCCCCAGCAATAAGTCCAAGATTAAAAGAGTACTTCCTTAGCAATTAGGTTTTTTTGCATTGTGTATGCACAGTATTTATATCAAAGGCACAGTTTTACCATCCCTTTGTGAACCACTTGACAAACTACTGCAAATTTTCTCTCACGCAGCAGCCACATTTTACCATCTGACGTGTGTTAAAGAGATTCCATCCGTGACTAAGAGAATATTTGGTTCAGTGTTCATTCCGTCTTCTGTCTGATCTGTTCGATAAGACATATTTTTTCTCAGAGCAGAGACAAGCCAGTGATTTCTCAAGTCTTGAGGTCACTTTCTGCCAATCTACAGATGTTCATGGAGAGGTGAAGGGTCATCTTTCGCATTCTTTATGAAGGAGAAAGAAAAAAATGAAAATTGAAGGGATTGTGATAAGAAATGTGATGAGCATTTAGGTGGTATTTATTGACAGTGTTTTAGTTGTCAGCTGTTCAAGACATGCATGCGATTTGTGCCCAGAAGCATGTTTGTTCGGGCTATGGGCAAAACACAACCACCTCCACATATCCCTCACAAATCACAAGGAATTGTGGTGTTTTTTATTTGATCCTGCTATAAAAACCAGCCTCTTCATTGGCTTTCCCTTTAATTCTATAAGTAGATAAAACCCAGTGGTTCTTATCTGTAGGTAATTAGTATTCAGTTTAATTTCACTATTTAAAAAAATAGCTACATAGTAAGATTTTTAACATAGCACTGTTATATTGATGAAAATTCAATGACCTACAATGACAAAATCCAAATGTTGATTTTCATGTCAGCTTGCTGGCTCCCAAAAGGTCTAGAAAGTAGATCTTTATAATGTGAAGGAAAGAAAGACAACAGAAAAGTTTAGAATTAACTGCTGGTCAGTAGCTGGTGACATACAAAACACTTTGCACTCTTGTTTTATGGTCACCTTGGGTGATGTGAAGAACACAAGCAAACGAAACAATTGAATCATTATCTTAACCGCTTAGTCCTGGTTAGGGTCGCGGGGAAGCCTGGAACCCATCCCAGAGCACATAGGGCGCAGGGCAGGGGACACCCAGGATGGGGCGCCAACCCACCACAGGGCAGTAGGTGTCCAAGTGAAATTGATTTATTGAGCTCTTGAAATACATGGACAAGATCACAGATGTGACTTACTCTGCATAAATAAGAGCTGTTTGCATAATTCCAGTTATCAAACGATAATTGTACATTGCAGCAGTAAATTCATGGGTAGTAAAACAAATATTTCTGTTGTCCAATGAAAATGTCAGTTTAATACTTTCTTGTATATATTTTTTTTGTTTGGACATCACTGCACATTGGCGTGACTGAATGAGCAGTCTTCTGAGAATTTGTCATAAGATGTCCCTTTGCTTCCAGCCAAGCTCATCTCCATACTTTCTGTCCTGATCTGCATGCCCGGCCATGCAGAAACAGATGAAATAACAAACGAAACACATTTAAAGCATGTTGCATCAAATGGCCTCAAGTATATGGACACCCGTCACTCCATATGTGCTTGCTGAACATCTTATTCCAGAACAATAAATATGGATCCGAAATGCCCGTCCCCACAACCAAATTTGTTGCTATAACAGCTGTCACTTTTCACACTAGATTTTTGGGACATCTTTGTGGGGATTTCCTTAGGTTCAGCCGTAAGACTGTAATTCAGTATGGGCACTGATTTTGATCAATAAGTTTGTGACAGAGAGCCAATATTAACTAACCTCCAATACTACACTTCTCAACAATTTTTTCCTTCTTGTATCAACTATCAAGTCATTTCCATGTTTTCCCCTGTGTTGTATACACCAATCAGACACACCATTATGACCATTATGACTAATATTAAGTATTAGCATTTTCAACATTAGCATTTTCAGCTAATTTTCATTTGAGCAATAGCAGCTCCTCTATTGGATCAAACTATATGGGCCAGCCTTTGCTCCCCACGTGCATTAGTGAGCCTTGGCCACCCATGACCCTGTCATCAGTTTACTGGTTTACCCTCCTTGGACCTCTTTTGGTAGGCCCTGACCACTGGACTGGATTCAGGAACATCCTACAAGCGCTGCAGTTTTGGAGTTGCTCTGACCCAGTTATCTAGCCATCACAATTTGGCCCTTGTCAAAGTTCAAATCCTTACATTTGCCCATTTTTTCCCATATATATCAACTTCACGGACAAAATTTTCACTTGCTGCCTAATTTGTACCACCCAATTCCAGGTGCCATTGTTACAAGATAATCCATTATTCACTTCACCTGTCATAATGTTATGGCTGATTGGTATATATTAATGAACACACACCACTTACTACTTTATTTTATTTACATGTATTTTTCAAGTTTGCACCTGTTCATGTTTTCTGTTTTACTTCCTGGTTTGCAGAAGGACTCAAACAAACATCTATGGCCGTCTTTGTAATGCCTGGTCAAAACTAGAGGGAATCCATTTTGTTCGTGTTTGCATTAAAACAAAACTCCAACTCAGGATTCTAATTGATCCCAAAAGTGTTCAGTGGGTTTGGCGTCAAGGCCTCTCAGGCTCTTCCACAACAGTGTTAGCAAACTATCCTGTGTGGCCCTCACATTCTGCACTGTCGGGCTGGACTTTGGTTTAACCATTAACACAAAACTGGAAGCACACAATTGTCTATAACGTCATCGTTTGCTGTAGCATTAAGACTCCTCATTATTGGAACTAGAAGCATGAAAAAAAAGCTCCAGACCATTACTAGTCCGCCACCAAGCATCACAGCTGGCAATACGCACTGAGATAGGTATCATTTGCCTGGCCTCCGCCAAATCCAGATTCATTCGTTAGACAGGCAGATGGTAAAGCATGATTTATCACTCTAGAGAACTTATTTCCACCACTCCAGAGTCGAACAGCAGCACGCTTTACAGCCCATCACACAATGCTGAGTATTCTGCACAGTGATCTTAGGCTTGTGTGAGCTGCTGCTCACCCACCGAAACCTATTTCATGTCGTTTCTGACAAACGGTTCTGGGATTCATCTGTTAGCTAGAGATGGAGCCGATGCTGATGTCGCTTCAAGAGGGAATTTGAAAATCAGTAGCAAGCTGGGCTGCTGAGGACACAGCGCTGTAGCGCATGGCGTGCCGTAGCGCTCGGTGGTCAGAGCCTGTGTGGCCCAGTGCGTCATGGCTAAGCCGCTGTGGCTGCCGCACGCTTCACGATAACGGTGCTTACGTTTGTCCCAGACAGCTTTAGCAGGGTAACGATTTGACAGGCTGACAATTTTGAAAGGTGACATCTCCTGACAGTGCCACGTTGAAAGTCACCGCTCACTTTAGTATGTCTCACTCTGCCACGTGTGTTTGTGTGCAGACTGCATGGCTCTGTCATTTTATGCACTTGTTAGGAATGGGCATGTCTCCATCTCCATCTTGTAACAGCGTGGCTCACACAGCCGAACCAACCAATTAGGTGTATCCGCACGCTGTTGCCCATGTGGAACCACTTGCATCTTTGTGGTGTCCTTTTTTTATCGATAAGAAGAAAATAAAAACTACAAAAAGTCTTTATTGGCAACACACAGAAACATTTGAGGCACAAACACAGAGCAATGTAAATATCCAAGGTTTTAGTACAGAAGAGTCAAAAGTGAGAGCTGGGGAATGTTCTTCATCACCATTTCCGATTAACAGTAAACACTTCCATACTCACACATTCATCTAAACTTGTGTCTGTTAATGGGTTTAGGAAAATGCACTGTCACAAAGTCTAATTGACAATTTGTGGATTCAGGAAGATGGTTTTGGTCTAATATGGCTCTGAGTATTGCTATGTCAGGAGCAGTAGCTGAGCCATAGTAGACATTCTTTTCATGGAGTGCTCTCAAGGATCTTGCACATACCTTTTCAGTATTCGTGCCCATCTGTCACTAGCATGACTGCATATCCTTATTATTTTTTGAGTACAACCACAATCTGTCAAAACAAAAATCCGTTTAAAGTGAATCATTGTTTAACGATAAGCTATAAAGTAAGAAAAGAGCATTTTTCAGGTCCATTTTTCATCATGCCCTTTCAATGTGAAACCAGAGTTACTGCACCGGCATGTCACTGCACCGATATCTTGCTGCACCAGCATGTCGCCGAACAACCATGTCACTGCACTAGCAAATCACTGCATCGTCAACTCACTACATCAATGTGTCACTCTTCCGGCATGTCACTGCACTGGAAAGTCACAGCACTGGCATGTCACTGCACCAGCATATTAATGAACCACCGTGTCACTGCACCAGCAAGTCATTGCACTGGTAGCTCACTGCACCAAATTGTCATTGTACTGGAATGTCACTGCATGAGCAAGTCACTGCACCAGCAAATCACAGCACTGGCATGTCACTGTACTGGCATATCACTGCACCAGCATGTCACTGTACTGGCATGTCGCTCTACCAGCAAGTCATTATATAACCATGTCATTGTGCTAGCATGTTAGTGCACCAGCAGGTAACTGCAGTTGAATGTCAATGCACCAACACGTCACTGCACCGGCACATCACTGCGCCAGCACGTCACTGCTGACTTAACAGTGGGTTGTCAAAGGTTATTACTGTAATGAATGCATTTGAGAGCAGATTTCTCAGGTGATTTCATTCTATTAGATTTTAAGATAATCCTGACAGCAAATTTGTAATAAAACTTTCTCGATAGTAGTCTGATACTTGCATTTAACCATGCCTGTTAAATCCACAAATGCTTTACCAAATACAAAACAATAATTGTAATAGATAGAACTCCATATGTTGTTTAATGTAATGGTGTAACATTGAATTTTTTCCAGCTATTGATTTTTCCCACGAACATTCCCTTGATTTATGGCAGACTGAATAAAGACTAGCATTCACCCAACATGAACTCTGAATATTTTCTTGCTTTCAGCACAAATGAACTATCACCCAGAATGTATGCGTGGATCATCCAGGTATAATATATGACAATAAAACTACAAACAGTTTATCAGTTATGAAAGAATGTACATCAGTGGACTATTAAAGCAAATTATTTTATAGTATTTGAGAATAAATACAAAAAAAAAATTGTAGATTTTAAAATGTAAATGTTCCAATTAAAAGTTAAAAATCCATGTTTGGCATAAAAGTCAACTTTTCAAAAATAAAATTAAGTAAACTATTTAACTTAACGTTGCCAAGATAACGTCTATACTGACTTGTGGATGTTATTAGCGATAGTGGCTGTTTAATTGCCGTCAGATGACTACTTATGTAGTCTCTCTGTAGTCTTCTCTTCCAGAACAAGACATACTGTAAAATGTTTCATATATACTTTATTTAGAATGTATGACTAAACTGATCTGAAATATACTTTATGTATAATGTATGAGGGCCACAAAGTAGGCATTTACAGATGTAAGTGTAACACTCAAATTAATAGACTGGATGAAGGTCTGACTTCAGTCACTTATGTTTTAAGCAGCTCCACATGATGCGGTGGCCACAGCAAATCACCCAGCATCTGGGTACCAAATCACCCAGCATCTGGTTACCAAATCACCCAGCATCTGGGTACCAAATCATCCAGCATCTGGGTACCAATCCACAAAACAATATGGCACAGGTTTCTACAGCAGATGCCCTTCCCGATCCAATCCATCCATTTGATCCAGGTTTGGGATGGGCACTGGACATGCACCGTCTTGTGTGGCTGCAGCAGCTGGGATTCAAACTCCTGACCTCAGAGGTACAAGGGCAGTATATTAACCAGTGAGCCTCTGCACCCCCCCCTGGGTAAAAGTCTGACTTCAATAATACAAAATACCTTAAAATTCAAGCAGAATTAAATTACAGTTTGTCAAGATGAGTCAATTTTTTTTTTACAATTTTCTCCATTATAATTCATTAAGTTTTTTTTTTTATTTCCAGAGACTATTAACCCTGTTTTTTAATTAAGAGTATAAAATAGTGAAAGAACAAAAAAATACAGTAGGGATCACAATAAAGTCAGGCCTGAACAATATCAAAACATAAAAATGCAGTTTTTTTCTGAAGACATTGCAGGCATCATAAAGTCGCGCAAATGTCGTAACTTCGCCGCCATTCAGACCACCCACGTTATTGTCGCATTGTTATTCTGGGGTTTCTTGCACATTTCCAAGCTTTTTGTACTGAAACAGATTTAAAAAGCACTTGTGTCCAATTTTTGTTACTTTGCAGCCAGGACACTAGGGGGAGTAACTGGTATCACAGCTTAACTAAGGGCTAAAGTTACATTTTACATTTACATTTTATTCATTTAGCAGACGCCTTTGTCCAAAGCGAGTTATGACGAATAAGAGTACACGTGCATGTCAAAAACCAGGTCAAACAGTATCAGAAAATCTAACTGTCAGTAAGTGCTGTCCTATAATCAAAGTGAACATGATTAAGTCAAGCAATTGTCACACAAGTCATACAAGTAAAGGGAAATGTACAGTCTTGTATAAACCAGAAAAACATGTACAAACAAACAGCCCTGCAACAATGGAGTAAAGGAAGCAGAGATGATAAAGGTGGGGTTTTAAGTTCTGAGGTGCTCCCTGAAGAGATCGATCTTCAGTTGCTTTCAGAATGTGGACAGGGACGATGAAGTCCTCAAATTAAGAGGCAGCTCATTCCACCATTTAGGTGCCAGGAATAAGAAGAGCCTAGGATTACCATTCTTCAGCAGGGGTGCAACTAGTCTCTTCCCATTAGTGGACCGCAGTGAATGGGAGGGGATGTAGCACTTGATTCGGGACTGGAGGTAACCTGGAGCAGTCCCATTGATGGACTTGAAGGTAAGCATCAAGATCTTGTATTGTGAATTGGAGTGAATTGCAATAGTCCAATCTTGAGATGACTAATGCTTGGACCAGGAGCTAGGTCGAATATTCTGAAAGACATGGTCTGATCTTCTTGATGTTAATCAGTCAGTCATCTTCTATACTGCCTCATCCTGTTAAGGGTCACGGGGAAGCCTGGAGCCCATCCCAGAACACATAGGGCACTGGGCAGGGGACACCCAGGGCAGGGCACCAACCCACCACAGTTTTCTTGATGTTGTAGAGGGCAAATCTGCAAGCCTTGCAGAGGGTGGCAATGTGCTCAGAGAATGTCAGATTGCTATTCATCATCGGTACAAGGTCCTTCACTGATGTGGAAGAAGCTATGGTTGTTGTGCCAAAGGTCAGAGACTGTTCACAGGGAACAACAGCTCTGTTTTGGAGAGGTTCAGCTGCAAGTGCTGATCATCCATCCATCTGGACTGGACATGTCTGCAAGGTAAGAGGTAATCTTAGTTGAAACTTCTGTGTCTGAGAGTGGATAGGACAGGAACAATTGGGTGTCATCAGCACAGCATTGCAATGGTAAAAGAAGGCATGTGAACTGATAACTGATCCCAGGGAGGTTGTGTACAGTGAGAAAAGAAGTGGACCCAGTACAGACCCTTGAGGGGCCCCTGTCGCCAGAGTCCTTGGCTTTGACACTTGGACCCTTCAAGATACTCTGTAACAATGTTCCAAAAGATAGGAGGCAGTCCATCGGAGTGCAGTACCAGATATCCCAAAGCTGGAGTGTGTTGCAAGGAGTGGTTCGCAAGATACGTTTATGTATCTGACTGATGCCTTGTTAAATGTTCATATGTATTAAAAAACTTTCAGAGTTATCCATCACCGGCTCTACATTTACCTGCCAGATATAAAGTCTATTTGTCATAAAGTCGCCGGCATTTGAACAAATTACTGACTTTATTGCGATCCCAACTGTAAATTATTTACTAATGCAAAAATGGATTAAACAGTTAAATTTTCATAGTGCCTGTTTGTCTGTAATGTCATGTAGAAGAAAATACTAACATGTAACAGCTGTAAATCTTGTGTGATGTTTGACAAGCCATTGTATTGTGTTTATATCACGTGTCCATCACCAAGAGCAATCAGAGCTGAACCGCCTTACATTCTGTCATGTTCCCAGTCCAGTCCATTCTAGTTTAGTGTATTGCTATGTTCCATGTCCATTCTAGTCTTGTGTATTTCTAGATATAACTTAATTTGATTTCTTCTGATTATATTAGTGTTTGCATCTGATCTGGTTCTTAGTTGTTTTCCTATAATAAAGCTTGTGTTTTCCTCAGTTCCCTGCTAGTTTGTAGTTATAGTTGTTATTCAGCTTTCAGTAATTTTTCTCCTGTACTTTCTTTCATTTCCTGTGGTCCTTTGCCCTAGTCCTTGTGTTACCCCTTTCAACCCACTTTTCTGTTCATTAAAACCATCCTTCTGTAATTAGACCTTGCCTTTATCATCTTCAGAGCTTTGGCTATACCAACGCATGATATGTTTTTATTTACTTAAACTGAATTTTTGTTTTACATGGCCTGTAAAAAATGTATTGATGAGGTAAGACAAAATGAGTTACTGAAAATTTAAAAATATTGTTCCCCGTACCTTTAGTAAATTTAATAGTGACTTCAATTGTGTGGTTGCAACTGGTTGATTCTGTATCAGGATTTATCCTCTTCCTTCCTTCCTTCTATCCTTTCTTTCGCAGTCCAGCTGTAACTAATCAAAACATTTTCCCCCTGGGATTACTAAAGTTATTTCAATTCAGTTCGTCAGCATTGCATCATCAACAAGATATCATCAATATCTTTACATCCCAGATTGACCTGTCAGCAACCTCAAACAATATGTGGTATTTACTCATTAAGTGGACACTGAGCACTCCTTGTCATGCACTGCTACTACACAGTCTGATGTAACCATTACCATCCACTGAGTATAAATGTAAAAAAATAAATAACTAATAATGCAAAACACATCTCAGGACAGGACTCATCAGGCAGGACTCGTGTGATGCGACTTTGTCTACTATACACCCAAACAAACTTTCTTTTGTGCCACAGACTTGTGCTGGAAATGTCTTGAGATGACATTTCTTCTTTCAGTGCTTTTCAAAGACTTCATCATTAATAAGCATAATGTGCAACTGAATTTGAAGGCAGTATGCAAAACTGAAACTACAAGAAAGAGAAAAACTGTTTTGACTAAAGCCAGGAGGAATTGCAAAAGCACAGCTTTGGGAAACGTCTTGCGTTCTTTTCAAGACAAGCCACGCTTGCTAATAAGAAATGGCTCTTCCCAAAGCAAAGCTTGGTAATAAAAAAAATGCCTTTCATCCGAGAGGTTGTGTGCTGTGTTCAGCTGCTTTTTTGTCAAAAGTGTTCCTATCAAACTGGAGGGGATACTTTGTCTGAGGACAAACTTGTAACTGAGCCATGATTAAAAAATGGGGACCATCTCCGGTTTCCTCTGAGGGATTCTCCAGGTACAGTAACAGTCTGAGAGGCCTCTTGGTGGCTAGCTATACAGGTGCTCTCAGTTTGATAGACCTTCTCTAAGCAGGATCTCACTGCTGCTGCACACCTCCTGCTTCTGAAAGCCGATTTGACTGCGTTCCATGGGATATTCTGTGCCTTTGAAATCTTTTTATACCTCTCCCCTGATCTCCCTCTTTTCATAGCTTCATCCCTGAGTTGTTTTGAAAGCTTCTTGTGGTCTTTACTCAGAATGTGCACCTCAGCTGTGTAACTTTACAATCAAGTCACCATCCTAAACCTTCCCTAGTTTGGTTTCACCAAAGTACATGCTAAGTGGTTTTTTTAAATAGATCATGAAAATAGAAAGTGTTAGCATGTTGTCATGGGAAGATGTTATTCAATAAAACAAGAGCATCCACAGGGATAATCGGATGCACTATATACTAGTGTACATTCATGTTCTCCTGCATTTGTGACTGCAGTGAAGGCACTGTTCACCACTGGATGTTATTATTTTTAAGCGTTTTGTTTCCGACACCCCTGTTCTGGGGCTGATTGCGTGCTTGTCATGGATGCCTGCAGGCCTTCGCTGCCGTCAATACCCCGATGGTATTCACAAATGCCAAAGGAACACAACTTATTGTACTCAAACAGATACAGTACATAAACTAGACGCCTGTAATTATCAGTGCCCTAATTTGGTTGTGCTCTCATTTAAAGGCCTTTGCAGATGCACGTTTGCATCTGTGGGGAAGTTTGTGATTTTAGACTTTTGCTTAGTATATGTACATTCAAGGCAGCTGGGGCATTTTCTTTGGCAAAACTGTTGTTTCAGTGGTCTGGCATACAGCACAAGGGGGCAATTTATGCACCTGTGTGTGGGGGAAGGGGGGCACACGTGTGCAAGCTATAGCAGATCAGAGCCAAGGTGTTGGGAAAAAACTAAAATACGTTGAAGTAAGCCCTTTGAAAATCTGTATGGACACTTGCTGGTTGTAAGTGGATCTTTGAGGCAGAGCTTCATAATTAAAACATCTCCAGCAAACTACAGAGAAGCAATTTGCATTTTAAAGATTGAACCCAGACCGATATCAAACGCGTCACTTGCAAGTACAGATAAGTCATTTGGCAAGATGACTTGTTATCTATGAAATATTATTTTGATGGTGAACAAGAGTGTGCTAAATTAAGCCCCAGATTGGCAGATCATACTGTTAAAATAAACTTATATTCAAAAAAGACATAGCCACGGGACACACGGAATTCTGGGATTTCAATGATTAATAGACACCTTTCAAATCTCAAATAGGAAAGAAATGCTGTCTTATCAGTGTTTGAGCAGAACCTAATGAATACACTCAATGCACATTTTAGAATGGCTTATTAATGTCAAGTAATTAAAAGTAAGCTAACGAGGTGATGCAATCAGTCCGTCGTGTACATTACTTTTTTTTCCCAGTTGCAAAAATATTTGCTTAAGTTCTGGCCACTCTTCACTTATTACAGCTTATTTTGGTTCCTAAACTGTGCCAGCTGATGTAAATACTATGAATAATCTATGTGAGATTTGTGATATAGTGTGTGAGCAGCTATCAGGAAGAAAACATGAAAACCAAAGTAAGGTCAGGCTCAAAACAAGTTTGATTTGTGGTGCAGAGTGACATGCGGTTCAGGAAAAGACCCATGAGATCTTTAAAAGGTAGTGAGAGCAATTAAAATCAGTTTATCCAGCAATGCACAGAGACTGGAAAATGAATTTTAGCCAGAAATTGAAAAAAGAGACCGTTATGATTACATAAGAAATTATATAAAAATAAAAAATTTGTATAGGATGAGATTCAAAAATATTTTCAAAATCGGCCATGTTCACCCTCTCAGCTACAGATTGCATAATGCAGTAGACCTGTGGATAGCTTACAGTCCTTGATGCACTGGAGATGCAGTAAGTAGATCACCAGACTTTACATATTTAAACATCCTTTACATATGAGCGACTGAAACCTTCAGCGAGTAATTATTGCTATTGTAATAACTGTATATTGAAAAGATTAAATGTATAAATTTTACAAGATGCAAACAGAGGAGATAACTATGATTGGACATTACATTTGAACTAGACTTCTTGACTTGTAGTTAAATAATGTGGTTTTCACAAGTAATATTCTATAGTTACAGTGCATATAATTTTGTTACACTGGCTAATGGATTTGATCATATAAGTAGTTTATGTTTGTTTCCTTGAAAGAATATTGATTGACAAAATGAAAAATCCATATTATTCATTGTTAGTTACTTTTGTGTTTTTGTTTAGTTGTTTTATTAATGTTTTTTTTTGTAAAGTCTGAAAATGGCTTTTGTAATTGTATTTCTTGCATCAAAAGAGCATATTGTGTTAGTGATTAATGTGCTTTCAGGGACATTACACACACCTTTTATTTTGACGTTCCTTTGTGACAATACCTCCAGAATGACAATACCTCAATTTCTTTCCTTTAATTTAAGTGTTTGTTCAACCTTTTTTCCATCGCCTTATTTGCTTGAAGAGAACAAATTTACCTATAAATGTATTTTGAAGCTGAGAGTACCAAGGCATGTAAAAAATTGCATTCAAAGCTGTTGTGTTTCTTTAATGTCTGATGAATTTTCTGACGTTGAAATTTCAAGAGATACACCTCGGCAAGCAAACGCTTTATTGTTTTACACTTAGATTTGATTCTTCCATGACTTAAATAATTTATTATTACTGTGGAATTTAATAAATGGTTTATGTACAGTAAGAAATTTCATCTTTAAAACACACTGAAGTCACATTTTTGTATTAGATTTGTAGACATCCTGAATCAACCCCAATGCGGCATGCAGAGCTCCTGATGTGTTTCCACTTTCGCAGAATATTTATGAGATTATATGGAAAATACATTTTGAGTTTACTTTTATGCTTAACTGCAAAATCATTATTGCTGTCAATCATAATGTCCGTTAAATTACCACACCTTATTACCAAAATGTATGGTGTTACCAAAGTTTCTAATGAAAGAAATAATATTTCTTCTCTTCTGAAACACTGTATGTGTTGTCCGGTATTCCGTATTAGCATTGAAGGACACATTTCACCCCTACTATCCTAATCATCATTACTATTATTTTAGAGAAACATATAACATTAACGGTGTTACGCCTTTCCTCCTTGTAAACTTCAGTACCATCAGATTCATTCAAGTCAGGTTTCCTGTTTAGAGGCATAAGGGCATTTTTACAAACCTAAATTACCTAATCCACAGCTTCAGCAAGATATCCTGCCCATTATACGGTGTCAACGATGGAATTCACAACACCCTCGTTGTGCTTGGACCGAGGGAAACTGCTGATGGATCGCTCGTTGTAATGTACAAAACTCCCACTTTAGGTTCATTGTTATGTAAATGGTAGGATAATTATACATTGCACTGTCTGTATATGACGAGCGATCCGCGTATGGGGGAGTTCGGTGGCTGTGCTGTGCGTACAAACATGCAGCTGCGATTTAACAACGATGTTGTGTGTGTTTTTTATTTCACGCGGCTCGGGATTGTAGTACCTCTTAGCCAATGATCGTCCGGCACCCAGCAGTGATTTGGAAATAACATGTGGATCACACTCACAATTCAGCGCTCTATGAGTATCGATCAGACTGTTTCACATTCAAAAGTGGCCGTCTGTTAGTTCTCATCTCCTGTTGAGTGAAATAAGTACCATTCATGTTCCTGTCTCCTCAAAGGTGTGCGTGTCCTCCTGTCTGCATCCATTGCTAAAGATAAAATCTGAGCAGAAGACTTCACAGCTTGATCTTGTTCCTGTACTGCCTGAATGACCTTCATCAGAATGGAGTGGATCTTCACAAAAATGTCCTGGTTTCGGCTCTGTTTACAGTTAAGAAATGCATCTCGCTCCTGCTGTCCATAGATCTTAAAAGAAACGCAGCTACAAAATTCAACGAAGCTACAAAAATATCAAGAAAACACCAATATACCAGGGTAAGGTATCACCCTCACCCTCACCTTCTTGACCAAGCACGTCACAATGTCAATCTGAAAAACACTTCGTCATGTTTTAAATGCTATGAATAAAACATACCTAGTCAGTGACTTTCACTACAAGAAAGAAAAATATTTTTTTACACTGTTGTCTTCAATATTTTTTCTTTTTTTGTCTTGGAAAGGTCTGAGAGTTTTTAGTATTCTCGTTCAAGCACAGCATCTGAAGTTTTAAAGGTCAAACAGTACAAAAATGGCCCTAACCTTTTGTCATTCTTCTTGAGGTAACAGATTATAGCTGGGACACAAAGGGCTTTTTGGCCATTTCAGAAGGTGAAGCCTTTGAATTGGTTTTAATTGGAAAGCTGTCAGTTCAGCAGGCGCGGCTCAGGAGCCTGAGCTCCCTCGGAAAATTTCCGGTGATTTTCCCAGTGAAAGCCCGCAGGAAATTCTATTGATGCTAGTAAGACTGCTTTGTGTAATGTATGTGAAGGTTTCAGTAAAGCTGTGATGCAGGTGGCTGTTGGAGGATCACACAGAGCCCAGAGGTAAATTAGGCTGCATTATTTACCGTCATGGTTCCAACTTTTGGAGGCCTTGTGCAATGCTGGGTAAAGGCACACACTTACATCCCTGTTTATGCAGGAGAGGATGTTAACACATCCAGATTATCACATTTACTCTAGTGCAAAATATGTTTTCAGAAAGATGCCACAGAAAGCTGTGTGTTATATAGTCTGTATTATACATTACTGAGGAAAGACGCAGGCTCATCTGTGACATACAGACTGTTTCACCCGTCTAGATGCTATGTGTGCAATATTCACTTTCCATGCAATCAGACTGGAAACCTGAAGCACGTCCAGAATTTAAAATGTTTTCTAACAAATGTGCAAAAACATCTAATAATCTGTCCCATGTGTTCAGTTTACTCTGTGTATTTTATAAGTGCACATTTTGCGAATTAGTTTTGCACAAAAAATATGGTGATATTGGTCAGGTAAGACTGTGAGAGGAGCGTGACTATAAATTTATTAATCGTTTATTTGAGTTGTAAATTTGCCCTCTACTCCCCCCAGGGTGATGGGCCAAATGCGGAGAACAAATTTCTTGTATGTGACAAACATACTTGGCCATAAATCTGATTCCCTTTTTATATGTAAATTGCTTTGGACAAAAGGCTACTACACACAAAATCATCTGCTAAATGAATAAATGTAAATTTGGATTGTAACTTAAAATATGACTCAAAAAATATATTAAAATACAAAAAAAGATGTGGCGGCACAGCGTGGTTGTTAGTACTGTCGCCACCCACCTCCAGGCCTGGGATTCGATTTCTGCTTTGGGTCTGTGTGTGTGGAGTTTGTATGTTCTTTCTGTGCTTGGTGGGGTTTTCTCTGGGTTCTCCAGTTTCCTCCCACAGTTCAAAGACATGCAGGTTAGGTTGATTGGTCAAGTGTTTCCAATTTGCCTGTAGTGTGTGTGTGTGTGTGTGTGTGTGTGTGTGTGTGTGTGTGTCCATCCTGCAGTGGGTTGGTGCCCTGCCCTGAGTATCTCCTGCCCTGCGCCCTGTGTGTTCTGGGATAGGCTCAAGCCTTCCCCTAACCCTAAACAGGATGACGCGGTATAGCAGATGACTGACTGACTGACAAAAAGATATATTTCATTTGAGGTGCAGAAAAAATGCACAGAATGTTTATGAGATAATTATAAGACCTACAGACATACTGCACAGGAATGTAAACTTGAGTAACGTGAAATACCAAAATACAGAAAAAGTTCCCCTTTTTATTTTTCTAAAGATTTTATTTAATATATATACATGTTTTTATGTTTACTACATTGAAACCAAATACTTTGTTTTGTTAGCTGTGTTTCTCTTAAAATTATTATTTTACCCTTCCAAAATCAGTTCATATCAAATTACAGAAACCCTATCCTTGTTTGGGAAGTTTTGACAGTGAGTAAAAAGGAACAGGGATTTGCTTTCCTTCTAAAAGCTAAAACTGTGGTTTGAAATGAAAACTGAAGATAGTGAGATATATGCAAAGTTCTTTTGTAGGTGTAACAGTAAACACAAAGGGTTGGGTTTCACTCAGTGTTTTGAAGTTGGTGTCTTTTACTGTAGACATCTGAACATAGTTTTCCTTTTGCATATCTATCACTGTCAGTTTACTGCAGTAACGGCTGTGTCATTTTAGCATGAAACGATCATATGAACGTTCTCAATTTTTGTTAGTCGTACGGTTTATTTTTCATAATTCATTTCTCAGAAAGGTAAAATTTATATAGAAAAAATTCAGGCAGGAGTTTGAACTTGGACCCCCAGAGGTTTCTTTCTCCTCACAGTAGAGTTCAGTTCCTCTCCTCCTTTGTCGTCTGGCTTTAATTTTAACTTTACCTTTAACTATGCAGTCTTCTTTTCTAATGCCTGTAAAGTGTGTTGGTGTAACTCTGCAAAAGGCAGTATATAAAAATATACTGCCTATATAAATATATATAAAAATATATAAAAATACATCGATATGAAATGAATAATTAATTACATTGATTACATTTTTACGTTTTTTACATTTTATTCATTTAGTAGATGCCTGTGTCCAAAGCAACTTACAATGAATAATAGTATGTCACGAACGAGGTCAAACAGTGTCAGAGAATGTAACTAACAGTAAGTGCTGTCCTTTCATCAAAGTGCACACGATTAAGTCAAGCAGTTGTCATACAAGTACAGCATAAATTATATAAAATGTAGGTCTTGAATTAACTGGAAAAACATTTACAAACAAACAGCCAACACCATAGCTACAATGGAGTGAATGGAAGCAGAGATTTCAGGTTTTAAGTCCTAAGGTGGTTCCTGAAGAGATATCTCTTTAGATGCTTGCGGAATGTAGACAGTGATGACGAAGTCCTCAAAGCAAGCTGGAGTTCGTTCCACCATATAGGCGCCAGAGAAGAGAAGATGACGAGAGGTTACTAAGCAATGGACTGCTAATCCATTTTAGGTTCAACTCCCTTTTTAAAAAGCGGCCTGGTGACTCGGTGGGTAGGGTGTCAGGTTGGGGTGCTGAAGCCCCCCGCCCCAAATCTCACACCAGATACCAGGCATGCCCCTGAGCAAGACACCCCACGCTAGCTCCCCAGGCACCAAAAATAGCCACCACCACCCCCCCCCAGGAGGATTCAGTGAAACACAGAACAAATTCCTCATATGTGTCCCACGTACCTGGCCATAGAACCACGTTTCCCAGTAGGGCATGGTAAAAACCCTGCTTACTGAAAATATCCATCCATTTTCCATATGTCTTATTCTGCTTAAGGTCACAGGGGGACTAGAACCTAGCTGAATGAATATAGATAATATAAAAATTTTATATAGTATATGTTTAAATAAATATGAATGTATGTATGTAAGTGTTGTGCAGTCATTTATCAAACGTTCAGCTCTCACAGTCCTGTGAATAATTCGACAGCAAACTGCAAACAAGATGTTCTCCAGCCATTCCTCACCCCTTTGTCACGCTCTACATTGGCAAGACACGAAACCTCATAAAATTCCTGCAAATACAGTAAAACTCTGCCAGACATAGCTGCCAAAATGATGAACCGGGAACAGGTGGCATTTTTATTGATGTACCACACAGGGCTCTATGTTCCAAAGGCACATGTCTCTTTAAATTTCTTTCTTTTTAAATTTATGTGTATACCAGGTGACTTAATCATCTTCCTTCTCTCAATTTTTAGCTGGGAATTAATGGTGTCCTCGTCCAAATGCCTTGGACTGTTAAGTGAGGTTCGGTGTCACCTGCATGACAATTCACTTGTCTTGTTATCCTACATACACACACGTTTGTTGGCCATGAACACCCTTAAGCCCTCCTGGGATTTCACATTCATTCACAATTTATTCAGGTTATTCTACCAGTCCTGGCAAGGTGTAATTTTTAGACTTCTGCTTGTTATCTTTTCATAAGTTCAGCATAGTCAATGGTTTAAAATGTAGTATAAGTTGCTTATGACTACATCTTGTCTCAGCTTTATGGAGATACCATTCCGTAGGTCTTTTTCTTCCTGTTTTAAATTTATAAAGCATGCATAATATACATAACAGTGTTTAGTTACAAATACAGTGTGATATTATTTACATGCAGTGAAAACAGATGTCCACTGTGTTTAACCCAAACCAGTGAAAACAGCAAACTTTCCACTGAAAGTCCGTGTTCGAAGTGACAGTCAAATTAAGACAACCAGGATAGAAAGAAAATGAATGTGACAGAAAAGAGGCCCATTGGTTATGACCTGAACTACCACATTTCCCTGGCCAGCCTGAAACCCTTCATTTAAATATTTTGGACTCTGTATATTCTTTGGCTTCAGAAAAGAGGTCACAGGAGTCACACTTCCTTAAGGAATATAACTGACTAAAATACTGGTTTTTAAAGAGCTGAAATTATACCTATATAACATTTAAAGTGTTTTCATACCAGTCTTGAAACCATTTCTGCACTCTGAAAATTTAATTAGGAAGTAGGTTTGGTTATATTATATGTCATATATATATATATATATATATAT
>JABJVR010001297.1:0-19451 GCA_025773905.1 Chitala chitala
AAGACACTGACCGGAAGTATGGTAGCCTGTTTGGCCGAACCCATCGCCCGCGATACATACCCATAACAGACATACACGGATGACCGTGTAGCACAGGCAGACTCGCTATACCTGCTGCTACTAGCCTGCTACTGCCTGCTAGTGCTGCTGTATCCTTTAACATCCGCTTCAGCCACTCTGGCCACATGACTTGACTTATTAGAAGTAGAACTTTTTGAAGTGGAATTTATTGTTACATTGCTGTTTTAGCTGTTAGTGTTTAATTGCCTGTTTGATGCGATGTTTGAAAACAAATAAAAGCGTGAGTTTCACACAAGGAAAGCCAGCTGTAAGAAACGAACATTCGAATAGCAAAACATCAATTCGAACAGTAAAAAGTTAAACAAATATTCATTATTCGAATATTCGTATGCATCCCTAGTTAAGACATCCAACAAAAGCGCACCCTCACCCATGTCTCCACCTAGATATAGGGTACCACAAGGATCTATGCTGGGCCCAATACTCTTCTCCCTTTGCATGTTTCCTTTAGGTACTATTATACATAATTAATAGGTATCATATCTATGCTGAAGATACTCAGTTACACCTTACAATTAAACCTATTGAAAATTCATCAGCAAACACCTTAGTTAAATGTTTCAAAGACATTGAAAGACAGATGAGTAAAAACTGCTCATCACAAAACACATAAAACTGAGATCTTGTTGTTTGGGGGTAATAAGTCCTCTAGGAGCGTTTTCAGTCCAGCCCTCAATGTTGTCGACCTGTGTTTCTCCATTAGCGACTTGGCACATAATTTAGGAGTCAAAGCTTTCCTTTGGCTCTCAAGTTAATTCAGTTTCACATATGTGCTTTCTGCAGTTGAGAAATATTGCTAGGCATTTTCTCAACTATCTCAACAATCAATATTGCTACAGCATTTTCTTACTACAAAAGACACTGAGAAAAATTTGCATGTTTCGTTTGGTCCGATTATTGCAACATTTTACTCACACTGCACATTAAACACTTTACAATGCACCCAAAACACAGCTGCTAGAATTATTACTGGAAGCAGAAAGTACGACAATACAAATCCTGTACTGTTGTTGCTCCACTGGCTTCCTGTAAAGTACAGGATCGATTTTAAAGTTCTCTTGTTAACATACAAGACACTCAAAAGGTCAGGCACCAGTATATTTAATGGAGTTGATTAATACATACACCCAAAACCTTCCCTACAATTCCAGAATGCAGGCCTTCTTTTTGTTCCATGCATACATAAAATTATTGGGGCTACAGCTTTTAGTTAAAGAGCCCCTAGTCTATGGAATAGTCTGCCTAGATATGTATGGGATGTCAAACTGGTCTCAGCATTAAATTCCAACTCAAGACCTACTTCTTTGATTCAGCCTTCCCACGACAGTCTCCATAGCTTACTGTAATTAATGCTGCTGGCATTGCAGTACATGCCAACGTACCGCTGGTATTTAAAGTCCCACAAAATTTGTGTTCACGAAATTGTGCAGAACTTAACACACACAATTCCGTGGACAAAGAAGACATCTGAACACAAATTTCAAACGCAAGAGAATGGGGATAATGCACTTTGTCAAACCACAATAACAAGTGCAAAGTCCTTCAATTCTAGCCATGAATTTGTAAAGGATTTTGTTGCCGAACATAAAATTCCCCTTAAAAAAAAATAAAAAATTAATCTTAGATAAATTGGAAAAACCTAAAATGGAAAATTTTAATGGAATCAACAGGGCAATGGGTATGCTGTTTTGTGACTGCCAGTGTTTTTATTATGTACTAACCCCTCTTTGCAAACCTTCTCTGCCCATATGTCTATAAAGTGCCCAACTGGGCACCATCTGAGCAGGATGCCTTGTGAGAGCTGCCGACACCCAATATATCCCCCCAGAAGATGTCTTTGCTCAAGGGTTGCAACAAGCCTACAGATATCTACTCCTATATCTGGTGCACAGATGGATTTTATATTTCCATTGATAGTAAGAGAGTACACAGGTAATAATAGAGACTATGTCCAGGAGGTGCTGGGCAGCCAGTCGACCTTGGACCTCGAGAGGTTTAATTTTTTTTTCCTCCACATTGGAATTTTTGGTTTGTCTTCTCCATTGTCATCTGGCTTTAACTTCAGTCAGCCACCTGCTGTTATTTGTAACAACTGTAATTCATTCCTATAAAGCGTTGTTTGCAACTTTTTGCAAAAGGTGTTATATAAAAAAAAAAAAGACTGAATTGATTAACAGCCAGTAACACGTTTCAACGACTTCCCCAAATAAACAAACAAACAAAAATGCACACCAAATTAAAGAGTTTCTCTCTGTTCGGCAGTGCAAGATCAGAAACACACCTCTACGACAAGCCAGAGGGTGATACCAAGGTGACAGATCCCAGGGCAGCTGATCCTGGGGTGTATTTGCACCTAATCTACATGCATCTAGTGGGTTCCTGCACCATTTGCTGAAATACCAATTTGCCAATGCTCCCAGTATAGAAGTGCTTTACAATGCACTGGCTGCCTTGGAGCTATAAGGACTGAAATTAAACTGAAGACAATATGTTACGCACTAATCACAGAGAATGGGTCTCATCTGTGTGTTGCTATAAACATTCCAATCTGATGTCATTTTAGCCACGTCGCACACTACAGTTTTTCCAATGTGTAGCAGCACATTTAACTAACTACGATGACAAACGCTAGTTAAAAAGAGCACCTCCTTACAGAACAGCTTTGGTAAACACTAGGTTCTTATTGGTCCAGAGATGTTACCTGGGTGTGCATTAATTCTGTGGAACTGCACATGTAGTTCCAGCAGCCCAAAAAAGAATTTTATATGAATGTGCACTTATTTTGTTTAACGTTTCAATTCCATTAAAGGGACCTGCCACTCAGCATACATCATATCCTTATAGGAACAATTTTTTTCAGAGCACACAAACATTATTAAATGCTAATTAAACTACTTCTGTGTAATTAACAATAGTTTCAGTTTTTCTTCCTTAGTCTTAGTATAAGAGTGAAAACCACTACCAGCCATGCAGTTCCACAAAAATAATCAACTCAATCTTGGTCAACAGACCAGCAGTTCACCACCTAATTACTAAACACACTGACTACAACGCTGTACACATTTCCGCGCATGCTAACGAGAAAAGCAGAGGCTGTTAGTAAGAGAAAACTGAAGAGGCAAAAACTAACGTCAGAACCCAAAGAGTCAGAGTCAGAGCCAGATAGATGGTGTGATGCACAGGGGAAGCTGGGTCACATTCAGAGGGCCAAACTCAGGAAACGCGTCAAGCATATGACCCAACACGACATGCTCTCATGTACACCTTAACGCGCTTTAGTCTGTCATGCAGCTTGACTGACAGGTCCTGGGCAACAGCTTGACTGACAGGTCCTGGGCAACACGGGACCGTACGGCTGAAAGGAACCGAAAGGTCTCTTCCACGGAACTTTCCCAACGAAAAAGTGGGAAGTGGCAGGCCAATGTTCAAGAGACTCACATGCACGCACACACCAAGAGGAAGTCATGAAACAGGAACAGGGCTCTGCTGCAGCGAGAGGGACTTATCAGGCCAAAAGCTTCACTTCTTACTGAGTTATGTGAAATCTACAGGAAGTCACACAAGCTGCCAGAGTGTTTCACACAGCTTTGCTGCGGTGTAGCTGATTGGCCAACAGCAGACTTTAGACAACCCAGTGCTATCAGTTCATATCATAGATCGGGATGATCGGTTTGTATGATCCCAGGCAGAAGGACTTTCTGACCAAAGTGAGGTTTAAAGGTTAAGATACAAGTAGCTAGATAGAACAGACAGCACTCCACATGCATACGTATGGGCATGCATACACACACCACTGGTTTTTCACTGGTGTCATCAGAGGTGGTCAGAGGTCAAGTCCAACACACACACACGCACACACACACACACACACGTACACACGCACGCACTGTTCCACCGTGACAATTTGTGTAAGCCAGCTGTTCTATTACTCTCCTTCCAAAAAGTAGGAACATTTCTGAAACCTGGAACACTGAACATTCCAGCAACTTTATATTTACCCCTAATGGCCAGCAACAGGGGGGCAGCAGGCAGGACCTGCAGGCACAGAGCATGGCCAGAGAGGACCAGCCACGGGAGTGGGCTCTAACACCCGGCACTTGTTAACAGGAGACACAAATAAATCAGGCAAAGAACAGAAGCTGACTTTCAAAGTGGACTGGGATACACACACACACACACACACACACACACATTTTCCCATGGGCCACTGTTAAATTACAGACACAGCTTAACTTTTGGAGTGACCTTTCAGCATGCACTTCAGTGTCTTGTTCTGGTGGTTGCCAAAGGAGGTTTCTCCCACCCAGCTCTTTACAGTGGGGAGGGGGGTGGTCAGCTGGGTCACCACCAGCTCAGAGAAGAGATGTGCAAGAAACCACAGAGCCATGCTCTGCCTTGTCGGCAAACACTGCACCGCAACCTGACCACCCTTTGACCTTTAACCTTGTTTCGCCTCCCAAAACCACGTCTTACATCACATCTTGGCCCCCTGTCCCCTCCCCACTGGAACTCGTCTCACCCACAAATGAGCCACGAGGGTACTAACATGCACATGGGAGAACAAGGGCCCATTGTGCGGGCTCAGAGTGTGGTGTGTGCTGGGGACAGTATGGTTTTTGAGAAAGAAGCGCAGGCCTTGATGCTGGCAGTGGGAAGAGCATGCTACCGCCTTTGTCAGGAGGCACGCAGTCAGTGGGAAGTGGCTACACTGCAGAAGGGAGGGTGCTGTGAGGATCAGGTACGCAGCACACCAGCAGCCTACGTGGGCCACTCCATAATTAACTTATGCCATTATACGGCCATCACCGCAGAACGCACCGCTTTGTAAATTCCATTTCGTAATGGATTTCAGCACACAGGGTTCATGACAGATTGAGACTGTAAAACGAGTAGGCAGTCAGCCAATGGTCCAGCCCCCGAGGGGGGAGGGGGGGCCTGACCTCTCTCTCTCTATCTCCTCAACACAGTTGGGCCTCTGTCACATCTGGCGCGGCGTTCTCAATCACATCAAATAACCTCGCTACACCCCCCCCCCTCCCCCACAAGCTTCCTCCTGTAAATCTTTTAATAAACAAAAATAGCAGCAGCAGAAGTGGTTGTGCTTCATGCATGGTCCACGCAGAGCCTCTGAGGCCTCTGAGATGCCACACCTCAAGCAACTCGTCTTAAGAGAACTCAATGGTGTAACTCTGACACCAGCTACGGTTAAAAACACAATCGTCACAAATAGGAAGATAGCACACTACTTTTGCAGCAGAAGCACAAGATGACAAGTGCTTCTTTAAACGTAATGTACATTAAAAAAGACATCACAAAAAAGCTTGACGTTTGCCAGCTGTTGTGACATCTTCTGAACATCTCATGATGTTCCCACTTGCAGCGTGGATGATGGTAGACCAAGGATGCTACTTCCCCATTGAAACAATGAAAGATCAGGCTGACACTTCTGACCTGGTGCTCCTTCAAAACCAATTACAATGATGGCTGAGAAGGGACCTCTCTTAGACTTCTCTGCATTCTGCCCTTAATACACTCCTAACTGCCACAGCCAAACAGAGAAGGGGAAAAAAGTCAACCAAATTAACTTTAAAAACTTCACATGCTCAGCATCAGCTAAAGTCGGCCGTGTTCTTCAACGCCACCATTGAAGGCCTGCCGAGGTCTAAGGAACTTCACTAAAACTCTTCTGTAGAGATGCCTGCAGCACACCATCCATCTCCTTCTCAAAAATGATGTCAAGGAGAGTCCAACTCCTGCAGTGTACTTTCTCTCATACCTGCCCCCACCCCCTCACACACACACACACAAACACACACACACCAAATTTACCCCTGTTGTTGTGTTGCTGTGCAGCTTCACACAATGTGCTATCAAACAATGACTGATTAATTTATGCTAATGACCAAAGAAGTTTGATGAAGAAATGACATATACAGCATTCTACCTTTCCCTTCTTCCAAAAGTACAGGATCAGGACGGCAGTCAAAGCTTATAGGTGCCAGATGAAATTGCACTTTGAAAGAAAATACAATTTCCTAATAAAAACAAAACTTGCAACCAAGAGAAAACACAAGTCCAAAAGAGACTGCAATTATCAACTTAGCCCTTAGCCTAATTTAAAACCAAAAAGCAATGGGCTCTGTTCTCAAGACATGTTCAGGCAAGTGTAAACATACAGCAGCTTACACAGATTTCCCTGTGTGAACTACCAAGCCATCCGAGAGATCATGTAGGAAAGAACTGTTAACCAAAGACTTGTTAGTACCCCACATGTACTTTGGGTTTAAAAGTGTCTCTCCCCCCAGATTAGGGCGTGGCAGCTATCAATGGAGCCCTTTGGACAATCGCCCAGCACATCTTTCATAAAAGACCTTTCACGGTACGGAAATTCCTCCACTACACACTGGGCTGTGTTACTGCACAAAGTCTGTAACAAAACTGAAGTACTGTCAATTCAATTTTGAAACTATACAGTTACTCTTTCAGCACTCAGAATATGTGGGTTGCCTGCAATTCCCAGGAAGTACACCACTATCGATTTTCAAGTCTGCGTGACTTAAAATTTCAAATCATCTGGGGGTCATGCAAAACTGGGAACTGGAAGCCTAAACTGGGACCCTAAGTATATATACAGTACATCCACACAGGAAAGATTGTGATACACAAGCAGAACACACTGACCGCCATGACAATCAATCAATTTCCTGCAAACTACTGGATTCAAACCACAACACCATGCATTCTAACAATACTTGCCTCTGACTTCCAGCTGAAACAGGAACAGAAGTGTCAACTGGCACTGTCACCAAGAGCGTAGGAAATCCTATCAAAGATGACTAAATTAAGATCAAAGGACATTAGGTGTAATCTCCTTCAACAAGAACAATGTAATTACTTACTGAAGGAATTATTCCTTTTCAATAGTCAAAACTAAATGGCCTGTAGTTAAAATTCTGTTACAAACATCAGATGTCAATTTTTGATGTATGTTTAAAACATATTCCACTTTTAACTGCACCTATATACACTCAAGTCTGTTACCACAACAATACATACCATAATTAGTTACCATTAGAGTCAATATTTGATGTTATATTTATTCAGGCAATGTCTCGTTTGGCTACACAGAGGAGGAAGACCTACGCAAGTAGATAGACCTACGCAAGATTTTTCTGTCTGAAGCACCGTTGTAACTGCTACCACATTTTAGTCTCAAAAGACAACACTGCCAAACTCTCCAAGTACAAAATATATTCCAAACTTGTTGTTGATCCACAGTTTGGGAAAGGTAATTTACAAAAAGCAGACCATGTGTGTTTTGTTTTTGGAAGGATGGTGGAAACACCAGCTCCTTTAATAAGGGCTTTAGTTTTATTGCAGCCCCCAGCATGTCTGGTATAAAACGGACACAGAAAGCCACTAGCTTGATGCCCCAGTTTATACCATTTATATCGTCAGCCCCTCCCCACCCGCAAAACAAATTTAATTTATGTCTGATGTTAAAATCCACTGAAGAACAAATCCCTATCTTGTCTGAAGCCCAATCAGTTCATTCTGTTGATTGAGCACGAGGGTTACTGGTGTAATAAGGTTAACTACCCTTCTCGCAAAACAGCTGGAAAATGTGTTGCATGCAGTTTCCCGAAGACACAGAAGGACCGCTGTGTTTCAAAGATCGCAGCTAAAAAAAAAACCTAAACTTTCAAATTTGACACTTCAATGCATGCTTTCACTAGGCTATATGTTACAGATCAGCTTTCATCATTGTATAACTATCCTTATAAGGACTATATATTTACATAGACACGCTAAAATAATAGCCACTTAGGAAGGAAAAAAAACATTTAGCAGTGTAGCCAAGCACTTGTATTATTAGGAAAATGAAAAAAATTTAGGTAAATAGCTTAAGAAATAAAATTTACTCTAAACAGAAGCCTAAAATCATTTTACTTCAGCTACTTAAAGTTTGTCATTATTGCCAGACTGACAAATTGGGTGGCGGTGGGGGGTAATTAAATAAGGAAACTATGTCATATATAAAGTATTAAAAGTAAAATAAAGGGTGTGTGAGCATATAACTTACATCACAATAAACAGATGGGATTGTGACCAAAATAAAAAACACATCCTTTTCATATAATATTGACCTTTAACATAAGCACTTAAAAATCTGACTTTTAACAACTGAGTGTGAAGAAGGTCCTGCCAGTTCATTTTAGTACCCTGTAATCTGCACTCTTATCTCATGCATTTTTTTTTTTTTTTATTATTGAAAATGGAAACAGGTTTGCAACAATCAATTCTATTGACCAGGAGACATAACATTTTTAAACAGACTTTAGTTCAATGCTAAGAGCACACGATCATTATGTCGTTTACATGTCTGAAACACAATGAATTCAACAACTAAGTCTTACAATTCAGTTTTCTGCTCAAATTAAAATCTGCACTAGGCAACTATCTGGACTCTCAGCGGACTTGAAGTCAGAAGGTTAGAGAACGCCTCGGCTGAGTGGGGCTGTCTAAAAGCAACCAACTAATCCAATTGTTCAACACTGTCTGCGTGCATTGTGTTTACGAAAACCAAAACTTTGGTGGCGGTAAATTTATGAATGTGACAGACATTGATGTGCGCGTTTCACACGGACTGCGAAGCCGCTGTGTGACGAATAATGGAAAAAGCGACTCGCGGTAAGTGACAGACTGCATGTTGGCACTGCAGTATTGTGCCACAGCAAATGAGTGTGGGCGTGACGCTGATGATCAGACACAGATGTCCGGGGGGGGGGGGGGTGGGGGGGGGTTTGCCACACAGAAGATCCCGGGAAAGACTACAGGAACCACCACCTACACAGCACTAAATCTGCACTCGTGAACAGGCTCTCCAGCTAAAAATAAAAGGGTTTCTCCAATATGATGGTGATCTGGTTGCACAAACACACACACACACACACACACACACACACACACTCAAGCACGCGGTCCTTCACAGTGGGTGAGCCAGAGTGTCTGGCACCTTCAGCATTCCACCTAGCCAATCAGGGCAAGTGGCTTTTCGCTGCATCGGCAAAATACCGTGTTATGATACATACCACACACAGTGAAGCTGTTTCGGTGGGGATGTTCGTTCATCTGGCCTTCAAGTTGTAGGACCCCTGTTCCTAGCAGGATGGGGCCCTGTATGTTCTCACTCAACCTCCTATTTCTTAAAGGAGCACTTCAACAGCAAATCACCTCGCCTGGTGTGCCCGTGTATACTAGGTGCCAATTAAAACGCAGTCTTAAAAAGTCTACAGAACAACAGCTGGTTGCTATGACTGGTCATACAATGGGAGTTGCCACAGTTCTGTTTATTGAAACCAGTTGTTCAGTAACTGCTTTTAATGAGTGTACAAACTCTACATATTTATGCACTGAGGAAAAAGACACTTTAGAACACATTCACATAATATCTTGCATCACTTTTTAAAGAATATTTTATGTGCATTACATAACGCAAACAACTATTCCCATTGAGGTGGACAAACTAGCATAATGATAATTGCACAAACAAGACTTTACCATGAATACTAGGAAGGATTATAAGGCACGGTCAATGAAGCCCTCATTTCATTCAATGGAAAGCATTAACCCAACCAATGGATTTAAACTGCTTCAACAACAATGGGATAATCCAACCCAATGTCTATTACCAAATCTGTATTATTGCAGTGCTCACTATAATCCATTGATGTAAATGACTCCCTTTGCTTCACACACACACTTCCTTTGTAATGACCTTCTGTAACCTCCCAGCTATCCAGCTTTGTGCATGCATGGAGTGCTTTCTCCCAAGAAAGGTGATTTTCATGCTTCAAGTGACAAGCAATTTTCAAAGCAGAACATCCAAAAAGAATATCTGTGCATAAATTAACCCTATCTGAATTACATCCTAATTATAAACCGCATGCCTAACACTCAGAATTATAAGAGATAAATTTTATGTTTTGAGGCATATGTCGTAGGCATTGCTCACAGTCGTAATAGGCCGCAATCGACCGAGTTACGTGACAAGTGTGGTGATACACAACGTAAAGGGCACATCGCATTTGTGCACGCGAAAGAAACATGTTAATGACATGGCACTTGTCTTTTTTCAAGGCAAACCATGCCTGTGTAGTGTGTACAGTCTACCAAGACTACCAACAACAGAACCAAGTTGGGAGAACGTGCCCAACCTCATTTCAGGGGGAAAAAGGCGCAACACGCCAAATGTTCGCTTATTAATATCGAAGTAAAACATTGCAGTTTACGGTCAAATGGGACATTTCACATCTAAGCGACAACACCAAACGTGTATTTTGATACCCACCTCTACGTTTCTCTAAATAAACGTAATCACATCTCATGCAGTGCACATATAAACGCCTAACTTTTTAAACTAATAAACTAGAGAGAATACCAAAAGTCTGATTAACGACGTCAGTACAATATACAGGTCGTATCCTGACGTGTCACTTAAAAACAAACTTGGAAAGTAGTGCAACAAACCAACGCCCTGACTGCTCGTCTACTGCGAGCTTGTTTTCCCCCTTCCTCCTGCAAAATTAGTCACAGACACAAGCCTCGGGCTGCAAATACCAGCAGATTCAACTTAAAGGAGCACCGCTGGCGAGGAACCAGATATGACAGGAGTGACAGGGCTCCAAAACTAACTGCAGCCAGCAGGTTCATACACGATCTGCAATGTGGCAAAATATGAAGGTGGACAACATGCACGTCCCCCTCGGCTGTCAGCCAAGCCGCATGTTTCAGAAATCCAAAAACTGCATCTAAAGCAGACTGCTACAGATGAAAAGGTTTTAAGTATAGAAATGTCAAGCAGGGCGGTCAACTATATTTCTGGCTAGACATCTGCTGAACCGCACGTAAACATTCGTGTAGTGGGGCTGGTCACCTATTTATGACACTTGTTTGTCAGTTTTTAGATCGGCGCTAATTTTTGCAATTAAATTTAAGACCACTCTACCACGCACCTCTAACAAAGCTTTTTTCCCCCCTCCTCAATGTTTCAAGGCAGTCGTCAATCAGCCTTGTACCGCTTTAATTTACTGAAAACGTTCTTTCTGAAACTAATCGTGATGTGCACGACTTATAAGAGCTGAAGCGAACACGTCAGGACAAACGTAAACGATCCGCCAAGTTGGGAATCGCTAATGTGGGTGCAGCGGAGCGGGGCTGAACAAATCTGTGCTGCTCCGTCCCGATTTCAGAAATAACCCACGCCAGCACACGGGGCACAGCACACACTGCTAGAGTTCCTCTTCATCTCTACACGGCTCGCTTTCCACGGGAAATCCTAGGCTTTCCAAGCGGCCTCCCCCCTTTGCCAACACACGCACTGTGCAGCTCGGAGCTGAAAACCTCTGTGCAACAGACCAGCTCGCTGGATGCGTTTCCTCCGTGTTAGTCGTGAGCCGATTAAAACCTGTTCCCAAAAGAAACGCAACGCGAAACATCAGCAAGTCACATACTTACCTAAATCGTCCATGATTTAGGAATGGGATTGCACTGAGTAAACCCGACAAGTTTCGTTTGGCTTTATTCTCCGTTGATAGCGAGGGTTTTCCCTTGATCGGATTCAAATGTTTCCCGTCCTGGAAGCGCTGCTCAGAAGTTTTCAAGTCTCTTGGACGCTCTGCTTTGGTGGGGGATGATCATCGAGGCCGCGCAGCTCGCGTCCGACTCGAACATTTTTTTTTTCATACCACCAGTTTCCACGGCGTAGGAAACATGCTCCAACAACCTCAAGAGAATAGCGACTTCTAGTGGGTGTGAAACAAACGTACAGTGTTGGCACGTAATATTACTCCGATACAAAAGTTACAAATCCATGCACACAGAGCTGGATTGGTAATCTGCCATAGCAGGCATTTTCCTGGGGGCCGATATAATTCTATTATTATTATTATTATCATTATTTTATGGACCGATTGTGGATTGTACTGGTGGGCCAGGGCTGATTTTTTTTTTTGTCCCAGTTCAGTGCTGCATCCACCCATCTATACAACACTAATTATATATAACAATTTAATTCTTAACGTCTGCATTTTTATGTAAAACCTTGCTGTAACAATGACAGTGACATGAATGTTTATGTAGTAAGAATTAACTACGCGCGCACCTTAAAAAGAAACACAGCAATTACTTATTACCACTGGCAGACTCATAATTGACCCATGAATGACGGTAGAAAAAAGCAAGCATTGATATTTTAATCGTCTATATTGATCTGAAGTCTTACTTAAATGGCATTTAAAACGCAAATCAATGTCTTTTTCATGCAACTGTGCGCACATGATAGTGTTTGAAATACCTTTTCACCAGTTACTTGGTATGACGTGATTTACAGTAAATTAGAGTTCATCCAGTGGCCTTTCTTCGGTGATATTACATGTCTATTCACCTTTGCGCTGTGTAACATCACACGTGTTTTGTTAAACCTTGCGTTCATGTCCGTGAATACAGAGCATTTTCATTTCGGACCACAGTGTCTTTGTAACTAAAGTATAATCCCACACTGCGTTCTCCAGAGAAATGCACAGTTAGATGGATAAGGTATGGGGAAACTTAGAGGAGTATGGCTGCTGTGTTATGGGACCTGTAACGAAATTTACGTTAGGGACGTTGGTATACATACATGTTTGGAAGATCAAACAAAACAGTTTTGCGGGTGAAATGTAGTACGTTAAGGTAGCTCCGGTTGATGAATTGAACGTTAGTGGGGTCAGTGGAATCCATGGCTTTACACGGTAATCTGCCCCCAGATGTAACGAAGCGTTGAGATGTGCATGATATTGATTCCTATGTTGGTTTCATAAACTATTGAGCAGTAACGTTATGTTTTATCAGTCTGTCAATACAAATGAAAAAGCGTTTATAAGGAGATTTAAAGTGGCACAAAACTTGTACAGCATAACCTGATATAAGCTCACAGAAGGAGGGCACTTTCCCACACTAGCATGGAAAAAAGGCATTTTCACTTCTGTGATTTATTATTTCTCAGTTAGTGCCACACCCCTAATTGTTGACATAACACAAATGACGCTGAATGGACAAAAGGGTGAAAGGTCAAGTTACACATCACAAAGCAGACCAAAAGGGGAGAAGCTGGGAATGTGGTTTAGGCACCCTATCCCCTGACTGAAATCAAAGCCAGATGCATGATGGGAGCAAAATAGAAACAATATGATGTTTATTTTCACAAATGTAATAACGTTTTTTTTTTTTTAATATCTTGCTTTATGGTCTATAAAAACAAGTTGTTCAGTTTAAGTTTAGGTCTGTATTTTTTCTCATTCAACTGTGAAGTGCCTTTGGACAGCATTGTTGTGAATCAAGTTATATAAAATTAATTTAGCTGAATACAGTTATGATACATATCTGATGAAATCCAGTGCCATTGCTCTAAGACCCAAACTCTTAATATAAACTTTCCTTTGACACACTTATTACTATTAAGAATTTTAAACTATATCGAATCTTTCAGTCAGTCATCTTCTATACCGCATATTCCTGTTAAGGGTCACAGGAAACCTGGAGCCCATTCCAGGACACACAGAGCAGGGGACACCCAAGGTGGGGCGCCAACCCACTGCAAGGCGCGCGCGCGCACGCACACACATACACACACACACACACACTATGGGCAATTTGGAGACACCAATCAACCTAACCAGCATGTCTTTGGACTGTGGGAGGAAACTGGAGAACCCTGAGAAAACCCACCAAGCACAGGGAGAACATGCAAACTCCATGTACACAGACCCAAGGCGGGAATCAAACCCCAAAATTATGTGCAATTATGTGCAGCTGATGTACATTTAAAAATATTAATCCAAAAGACATTTTTTGGGTAACATGCAATGTTTAGATTTTTAACTTTCAGTCAGGCCACTGTTATGTTAGTATTATTTGTACTTACATTTGGACTGTTTGCCAAACTCAGAAGAAATGTTAGAAACAAGTCAAATAAATTCTCCTTTATTAGATTTTTTTGAGTCAATACAGAGGATGTACAGTTAATGTAACACATGCTCAAAGTTGAACAGCGCCATCGCCTGGCCAAAAATGTATTAATCAGCTTCATTGGCTGGTGCTGACACCAGGGCATTGGGCTTCCTGTTGCTGCCCGGAGAGGAGGAGAGGGTGGGTCTGAGGTGAGCGTTTTAGGGGAGATGAATGCAGGGGCTATTACAAGCTGGGGAGGAAAGCTTTTGGGACAGGTGAGTGGGTTTGTGGCCAATCAATTGGTTGTGTGAAACGTGCCCCTCTGGTGCCACTGCATGTCCCGGATTCGGCGAACGGACTGGATCTGGGGAATCTGTGCGCCAAAATCATCGCATTCCTTGTACTCCCCCTTCTCAAACAGATACTGGTAGCCTCGATAGCCCGGGTACTGGTACCCCACCCACCTGTGTATGGGGAGGGGTGGGATGCAGCAGACAGACAAAAATGAGAGGGGCATCATTAGAAGAGTGGCAAAGAGGGAGACACTGAGATGAAACTGGGCATGGGAATGTCAGTGGTGATTTAAACTGTGCCAGTCATTCTGTTAATTTAATTATGGCACTAGGTGTACCCAAGTGTTGCTGTTTCTGTACTGTATGTTGGTCTGTCTGTGTGTCAGCTGAGCCATGGAAGTGTCAGTAAGTGTATCTGTGTGCCAAGTCTGTTTGGCTGCATTAGTATGACACTTACGTGCCGCTCTGTACGCGCACGGAGGAGACCTTCTCCTGGTATCCATGAGCATGGAAGCTGGGCACGTCATCGTCTACAATCTCAATCTTCTTCCCTGCAAAGCTTGGGCTTTCATACAGCACAATCTTGTGCTCCTGGCTGTCCTAAGGGAGAGAGTTACAAGAAACATAAAAGCGTAGGAATCTCCTCGAGAAATCATCAGGCAGAGAGACGGGTGCAAATAAGAGAAACAGGTTGCAGAAAGACAGCAGAGAGATGTACAGTATAACATGAACAGGTCAAAATAGAGATGGAGTCATAGACAGGGTGACAGACAAGTAATCAGGCAGCAGGAGAGACAGACAGTCAGCACTGAGTTCAGAAGGCAGAATAATTAAGCAGGTATTAACATGAATGGACAGGCAGGTGGTGACTGATACTATGAAGCAGGCATAATCTAATTTGAAATTAGTATCTAACACACAGAATGAGAGATAATCAGAGAAGCCATTACACAGGCACATTATAAGGGAACAACAGACAGGGTGGTGCAAAACCAGCTGCTTTACCACTTTGATGGGCCGGAAGGAAGTGAGGCATTCACTGCGCCGGCTGTTGGTCCAGGAGTCCCAGCGGGGGTACTCACCCTTCTCAAACACAAACTGTTCGCCCTTACAGCTGGCCTGCTCATACCCCACCCACCTGGGAACAAAGGGGAGGACTGCGTGTGAGAAACAACAGCCAATCAAATACTGTTTTACCAGTCCTTCTTAACCTGAATGATGGAAGTGTGAGCTGCAGGTTAATTTACAAATAAAAAACCTCAGTGGAATTAAAATATTAACCTTCATAAGGTTCACTAAATATGACAGAGCTAATTGTTGACGTATGAGCAAAAATGTTTATATAAACTTTGCCTTTCTTTTCCTTGCTGGGTATTTCACAGTAAATGTGAATAAAACCTCTGTATATTTCACACTGTCCTGTCCTGTTTCCTGCCTGCTTGCCCCACATTCTCCTGCTGTTAGTTGGCCCACTCACGGTCCTGACTGCACCACGATGGAGCCCACTCTTTCCACTCCAGCCTCCTGCAGGTTGTTGCAGGGTCCAGACAGCTCATGGTGCTGACCCTGGAAGTTCTCATGCTCGAAGATAAGCAGCTGCAGACCACAGAGGGGAAGAGGAAGAGGGATGGAGAGAGTGCAGGGTAGAGAGACAGAAGGAGAAGGGTGAGAAGGATTGAAGAATAGAATTTAATAGATTGAATGGAGGTGTCATGGAAGCCAACTGTTCCCACTGTGACACTAACAGACCTGAGTTTTGTGTGTATGTGTGTGCACGTGTGTTTCTGCATGTGTGTACGAGTGTGTGTGTGTGTGTGTGTGTGTGTGTGCCTGCACATGTTTCTGCATGTGAATGTTAGTCTGCTTGTTTCTGCATATGTGTCTGTGTTTATGTGTATCTGTGTGTATGTGTGTGCACACGTGTGTCTGCATGTCCTTGCTTGCGTATGTGTTTCAGGTGGACATGCCTGTCACACAGGCCTGTACAGCTGATAGCAGGCTGACACCATACAGCCCTGAATGTGGCTCCACTGTTCATTTGCTGAGCAGCGATAGTGTCGGCCTTAAGTAGAAAAACGTAGTTGGCATCAAATGGTGATTTTCCACACTTTAGTCACTCCATATCACATTGAATCATACTGACAAAGCACAGATGCACACAGAACAGTATGAGCTGCTCTCCCATCGATGAGATCTGGCTTAGAGAAAGATGCTGCTTAGCTTGGAGACATGCCATTATGTGTAATACTCGAAGCATGATGAAAACAGACAACAACATGCCTGCACATAAAGCTTTTTAACATGGAGGAATTAGTGGTGTTATTAGCATTTTTCTTTATAATTTATGTAATGATATACTGTATACCAGTATTATTTTGCTGTACAGAACACCCCATGTCTGCTAATGTAGCATATATGTCCTGAAACACCCTCTAGTTTCTGACTGACCCTTCCAAGTTGTGCTGTATTTTGTCTCCTGACCAAACAGCTGAAAGTGCCTGTGTTTCTTCCACTGTGTCACTTTTACGTGCATTCCATCTTGAATTAAATTTTAAACAAAACCAAAAATTACACCAGCTTCTCTCAAAAGCAAAAAACTACATCTGTAGCCCAGCGAGGAAGCCCCCTGGCCAATCAGCTGAAGTTGAGCTCACAGTTTCGAATTCGCTCCTGATCACATCCCACATGACACAATGTGTTAGAATATGGGTCAGGTAAAAATGCTGTGGAAAGGCTTCCAAACATAGCATGTGCAATACAGTGTGGTTAAAGTGTGCCAGGGGAAAACGTCCAGGAGAGAAACAGCCCACCTTGAAAGGACTGGCGGCTGGCTGCTGCTGTTTGGATGCTGGCTTTTGGGGATCGGAGGCCATGTTCACCCGCGGAGGTTGACTGTGGTGGGATGACTTCTAGAAGACAGAGCAGAAACAGATTCCTATTACTGTTGGACCTTTCATTTGAAAGCATATTACATCCATTTAAGTTTATCGGTTGCAAATGATAAGCATTAAAACTCTTCAACAAAACATATATTGGCAAGGAAGAATCGACTACTTGGAGAATGAAGGAAAATCAACACAGTTACTCAGTTTACTGTAGACTACAGATGACAGTCTCTTTTGATTTGATTTACATGAAAACAAACCCTGAAAGCATAGAAGGTACAAAGCCTATTATTCTGAATAAGGAATATCATTTCAATAGTTTGTAACCAACAACCAATTCATAGTACATTTATACAAAGAAATCTCAGTTTACATTTTTACTCAGTAAGAATAAGTACTAAAATAGGAGAGAAAAGATGAAGTGAGAGACACAGAGACTGTGCCCTTACCAGTACCTGTGTGTGCCCGTGCTGTGCTGTGACAGGCAGGTCGCTCCATTTATATAGCTGCCCCCTGGGTGTGAGGGGGGGCAGCCTTGCCAATGACCCATGACGTTCAAGCAACTATCCTCATAAGCCCTGATTAGGCTGACTGGATGGGATGTTGAGATCCACCCCCATCTCTGCCCCTCTACCTACCCTGGGCTACTCTAACACACACACACACACACACACTCACACACAATCAACGAGATTCCTCGTCTGAGTTATTTCATTCGTTGTCAATTTCGAGCTGTTGCTCTTTGTTCGGTGTTCACATGATTCAGCAGAACCAGTGCCAAGAGTCCCTGAATGACAATGAGTAGCACATGTAGCCACACTGGTGTGCCAGGGAAGTTGGAGGGGGGAGCGGAGGGGGGAGCAAATCACAGTCAGAGAGTACAGGACAGCAGAGGGAGACTGGCATGAGCTGCTATGATGATTTGATGTTCAAAGATGGCTTGATGTTCATTGCTGTCGGAGCTCTTTTTAACAAGGGACCTGAGTGTTTGGCTTTTAAGATCTTGATTTTAGGTTTTAATATTTGCAGCAAACAGGAAGGAAGATGTGATCCACAGCGTGAGCAGCATGGATAATGGAAGAGGAAGTTGTGTTAATTGGGCAGTTTGTACCATTTATTATCCCATTCCCAAACACAGGACACAGTCTGTCAGACACACACACACACACACACACACACACACACACACACACGTGTGCACACACAGGCGTGCTTGTGTTTGCAGTGTCATAAACCAACCTAATAATATTGACTTTTTTTAGGCTGTGTGTTGATGTTATTGTTTCTCATTGTGTTATCAGTTTAAACTTGAGGTGTTCAACCACATACAATACATTGTTCTAAATTGTGATTCATTTTATGGATGAAATGGTTAATCCATTGTTAATTTAATGATCCTACAGAGAACGTAAAAGCTGAGGTCCAAAATAAATTGAGAAACAAATCTGTATGTGCATCAATGTACAGCTACCAGTCTGGTTATCAAACTGGTATGAAAAGTGAAGTGAATGGAGACCTGTTAGGGCTGAAATTCATTCCTATGATGTGTTGGCTGTTTCCCACCCAATCTCAGCATTACAGACATTTATTTTATGTGCCATTCCAGCTGATGGAGGGACTGACATACTGACATGAGAGGGGCTCTAGGCTTGGCCTTTTAAGGACTCTGCTACTTATTGAAACTGTCTGGCTGCCAACACAATGATGGTATTAATCGATCATCTTCCTCCTGTTATGTGTAATCAGTTGCAGTATTGAAGTCCTGTGCGGATGCCTCCTCCCTCTGAAACATTGCATTTCAATTAATTCTGAGAAATATCAAACCCCAGCCCACTGTGATCTTTTCCTCTCCTGATCATCACCCTAACCACCTGTCCTAACACTCATTTCCTATGTTGTACCTTGCATTTCATCTGTGTCTTAGACGAACCACATCAGCTGCCCAACGTTCTACCCGTCCGGAAGAAACAACAAGTATTACACTGGCTTTTGGATTCTGTTCTTTTGGCTTCAATAATCCTTTAAACTCTGTGGCTGGGTCTCTTGGATCCTGTTCTGACAGAAACTCCTGTGGAACTATCTCGCTATTGAGTACAGGTTGGCTTCTGAGCAGCTGAACACTTGCATTATCCATCCATCCATTATCTTAACCGCTTATTCCTGGTGAGGGTCGCGGGGAAGCCTGGAGCCCATCCCAGAGCAC
>JABJVR010001298.1:0-19450 GCA_025773905.1 Chitala chitala
GCTTGTGGCGTTGGTCTGGGGTTGGGTTACAAGGTGCCTGCCCCAGGCGCCCCCCCCCCCCCCCCCCCCCAGCAGCGTAACCTTGAAGGGACCGTGACCCACAGCCAGGTGGGAATAGCAGGGAGCTCTGCTTCCCACAGCTGGCATGGCTCGGGCAGAGATCCGATTGATTTCAGCTGCTTATCCAGAGGACCCGTCCAGCGCTCCTTCCTAATTCGGATGTGGGAGGGAATCAGAGCGTTCGGTCGAGAAGAAGCAAGGTCAAAAAGGAGACTGAAGAGCCAGTTTGGATCTTTTTCAGAAATATGAGGTTCCTGATGTTTTCCCCATCCTAATTCACCCCCTTCCCCAAAACCCACTTCCCTCAACTGGCTCTTTGTACTCCCACCGCACATGCACACACACAGATTTTTTTCTCTCCAGTACACAAAGAGCAGGGGTGTAGGGGCTTTCAAACAGCAGCAATTACCAGACCTCAGCTGCGTGTGCGGCTGCTGTAGGTTAGAGATGCTTATTACTCTGAAGTGCACATACTGCCTTCCTATTCATTATATTTCATCAATGTACACAGCATTAAAAAACAATGTCTATCATTTCCTATTGACACCCATACTACGTACTTCTCAGGAGAGGTAGGTTACCATTTATTTTTTGTGCACTATATTGTAGGGTTAATAACCCATGAATGTGACTCGAAGAAGGTTTATGACGTAATATAATATTCATGCTTTTCAAAATCTGGTTCTTACAATGATTGCAATGTGAATTGCCAATAGGACGTATGTATACATACATATGTACAGTGTACATGTAAAAACATGTACAGTATTCTGTGTTACGTATGTACACTATTCATGACATAAAAATATTTGGAATCTTACTATGTTATTTTGTTATATTACTTTAAATGTGTATTTCAATTCAGAAATAAAGCATACACAATAATATATACAGTGTAAATAAATGCTAAGGGTATAAATATGGAGGTTAATTAATTACTTTCCTAAAAAAGGCCAACTCGGAGCTTGAGGATAAGTGCTGCATGGTGCGTCCACTTAAGCTGTATCAGGGTTGTGCAAGACCATAACAGTCTGGCAGCTTCGAAGACTCCTCACAGAGACTTCGAAGCCTCCTCACAGAATACAGAACCAGAATACAGTCTGGACTCCCCGTACCCGAGGACACTCACAAAATGGCCTGTGTTTGTAGAGTAGGCTTACGGCTCACGCTGTGTCTACATCATGCTAAATGTCTGTTATTTTAAACCACAAACTTTCATTTTGTTCTAATCTGGCCACACCTTTTTCCACTTCACCTTTTCCCAGCACTACAGAGTGCCCTTTTGTAGAACATTTTCTAGAATGCTTTAAGATGGTGGACTTTGGTACTGACTCTCCTTTTTCCTTAATGTCCTGGATGCTGTAGTGATGCACAAATTTATCCCATCACACCATGCTGTTTCCATGGTCACGTGTTGGTCACACATCTTCGGAGTCCCTGATTTGGTTTGAAGCTCTAGTGGTCTTACAGGCTTTCTGAAGTTTAACACCTGACTATGGGGTCTTATTGATGCATGAGTGTTTGTTTTTCTATTACAAATTATTAAAAAAAACTCAGACTGCTCAACTAATTAAATTCTTCATTAAGATCATATTGTGCACCTGAAGGGCTTTGGAACTTCACAAAATAATTAAGTATCCACATGCTTTTCATGCAAGTTTTTAATTTACTTTTTTCTTAGATGTGTAGACAAATTAATCTATCAAAAGGAGCTGGAATATTTTAACAGTTCTGATGATTTCATATTAAATTAACCCAGTAGACAGTCCAATTGTGTTGTACATTAACAACTTAGTAATTCACTCTTGTGCTACATCATTATGTTTAATCTATTGTTATTCTTCCATTATTCAACTTAAGAAGTAAATACAGCATATAAAAATCATATATGTTACCGGCAATGTGTGAAAAGCAGGCACCAAATAGAAATAGAACGCCAAGGAAATCTATAGAATGTTGAGCCTAAAAATGTCAATGAATTAATAAACAAATAAACAAATAAAAATCTGTCACCAGATTCCCTTTTAATAATGCAGCACAAATGAAAATGTACTCATCATCTGTATTTGTTTTGCAAATTACACTCGGCTCAGAACGATAAGATAAACAGCATCGGCTCCTTCGGTGTTATTTAGGGATTTCTGTGCAAGTGTGGTGTATCATAAGACTAGGCACAGATTTACACTCCGCGCTGTTCCTTTATTCTCGAATACAGCGCTAAAGATGCGTTCTTTTCAGTGCCATGTTAATGCCTTTCTGTATGTGAGGCCTCTGACGTGGTCTTGCATTTGTGGATTTTAGCAGGGATGCGGACTTTTACTTGAGTACCATGTTAATGTGGTCTTGCACTTCAGTAAAATGTTAATGATGTTGCCTTCCATTTGAGTACCGTGTGAGTGATGGGATCTGTCACTTGATTACTACACTAGTGATATGGTTGGTTATTCCACTTGAGTACTATGTAGTGATGTGGACTTGCGCTTGGTTACCATGCTAACGATGTGGTCCTGCACTTGGTTACCATGCTAGGGATGTGGTCCTGCACTTGGTTACCATGCTAACGATGTGGTCCTGCACTTGGTTACCATGCTAGGGATGTGGTATGGCACTTACGTACCATGCTAGAAATGTGGTTTTTTACTTGGGCACCAAATGAATCATGTAAGAATCATCTGAAAGGGCTGCAGGCAAAAGAGAATGGAAACTCTGAGATATGAACATAAACCACATTTAAAAATGTTATATTTGCAGGTTTGGTGCCACGCATGGAGGTGTCTGGTTAACGGCAATGATAATGACAAAGAGTGCACACCCTCGGAGAGAATGTCCTGAAATTACTTAGAAAGTTGACATAAAGGATTTTAAAGGGCAGAGGATTCATGTCTTTCATACGTGGCTCAAAAATCTTCACTGGTGTAGCGCTGCTGTAGAAGAGACAGTGTGAAATGAAACTCTTGAGTTTAGTATTCACCATGTGGATCATAAACAATTCAGAAGCCCCGCACCTTCACAAGTCTCCTAGCACACTTTGATCTTTCTTGAGAAACTTGTGATCTGATTTGTTTGATGGCTCCACACAGAATAGGATTCAGAATGAATAATGTTCTTTGCTTTGTATTCAGTTGTCTTGGACTCCATCTTTTTCATAATGTCTGATAGAATAACAAGTTATAAAGGACCATATTGGCAGGTTCTGCTAATGAATCAAAGGCAAGATTTGATCCGGTGACAAATAAGCCTGCCGGCTAGGTATAACACAGCGCAAATTAACTTCGCTTACGTGTCACAGGGGAAGCTTAACAGGCCCTTCTTAATTAGCCCCACTTTATTGGCCTTTCTATCACCCTTTGTAGTCTTCCCAATCATGTACATAAGCTCACACAGTCCTGCCTCCTTTCCATCTCTGCCATTTACATCAAATCCAGAATTGGAGACATTCAGAGCCACCTTTCCTGCTTACCCTTCAGTAAGGTTGACCCCTTGGCCACTATTTAATTCAACTTGTTCGTGACTAAATCCTTTGCACTGCACTAAAGATATTCTACTCCATAATTACGTAGATAATACCGACATCCTATACAACTTGAAAAACTGCTTGTAAAAAAAAAAATGTAGCAAACTTAAATACGAGAACTGCCTTCGTTTCAGAGTTCATTTAAGCTTCCGCTGTTGGCTCTGTCTCTGGGGTGCGAGGCATCTCTGTGGGAGAGTTACACTTTTCCTGCTTGCTTTTCCATCATCAAGCTCCAAGTGTTTCCAACACAACTGACCTGCTTAACAAAAAAAAAAGAAATTTGTTTTCATTTTGTAGTGCCACGGGAATGTAATTTAGTGCTTTGCCTGGCTGTCCATCAAAGACGAATGCATTAAGCTTGTAAAATTGTAAGAAGCTTTTCTGTGAGAGCAGCTCGATTAGCTACCTGTGTTGGTGGGGGGGGGAGCAATCAGGCTTCGTTTGTGTTTGCGTTTCTGTACCATCGCTGATGTCCCCGCATGTGCAGAATGCAAATGGGCGTCTTCATGTGGCGGGGGCCCCGGTGCGTGGTGGGGAGGGACAGCGGACACGGAGATGGGGAGCAGAGTACAAAGATGCAGTCGGCATGGCAACGTGGCTCGTGGACAGATTTCTATAGGAGGAATTATTCATCGTGAGCTGTCACTGCCCCTGCATTCTTTGACGGCAGTGACGCTTTCCGCTTTTGAACCATTTGTCTATAATCCCTTTTTCTCTTTTGGTTTTGCCAACGGAAGCATGGGCCATCCTTAAAACGTGTGCTCTGTCGAGGAGGCAAAGTAGCTTATTTCTGTAGAGCAAACTCACACTGCTTCTTACACGCAGGGGTGCCACCATAAAAAAAACATAAAAATGCTATGGTACATATGCTGAGCTGCCCCGGTGGGGGTGGAGGGAAATGCACACAAAATACTCCATTAACTTGACATCAGAATACTTTTATACAACTAGGTGCAACATATACATGAAATTTAGGTAGGAATGTCCGCGTGTCTCCCTAGGGATGGTAGGAAATTATTAGAAATGAAAAAACACCACAGTCACTTCTGCACTTCTGGTTTTGTTAGAGTTGAGAAATGTAAAAATTTTGCCTCGGTCTGACGTATTGAAGAAGTGCAGTTAGAAACGAAATAGGCACCGTCTCCCAATGCACGCTCTTCTCAACACGTTATAGCTCTGCCTCTTGTGCCGCTGTAACAGAACAAACATGATTTGCCACAGTTCCCTTGTGAATCACTATTTTAATGAAGTTGGGGGGTTGGTGGTGCAGGGTATATCTCTCAACAGGATGGCAGTGGGGGGGTTTTCAAGAACTAGAAGCTATGGAGCTGTCAGATTTGTTTGAACCTTACAAGCCCCGGGAGGTGAGGGCGGGGGGGTAGTTAATTTGTGGCAGGCTCTGTAATGATGACAGTGACAAAAATCCCATGGCTCTTCCAGACTGTTAATGTAAGTGGATATGATAAGGTCATCATTACATGGTGGGCAGGAAAACATGAGTTGGAAGTCGCCTGTCTGCAAATGCCATGACAGTCATGCGGGATTCCTGTTCTCTCTTTGCCAACCATTGTTCTCCTAATCTACGATGCCTGTGTAGGTCATGCATGTATTTAACTGCTGGAAAAAGAGAAGGAAAGGGGCAGGTTTTAGTGTTCCCCGGCCCTCAGGCTAAAGTCGATGGTGTCCGAGTTCCTCTGGAGACGTGGGACATTCGCCTGACGCCAAAGAGAATTCCCCACGTTCCCCGCGAGCGAACGAACGGGAACACAGTGAGCCGAGGAGAGCGCCGTCGCACCTGTCTCTGACTGCCGACTGCACTTAATGACAGTGCGCGTGGCTCCCTGTGCGCCCCGTCTCCATAGCAACAGCTAAACCGTGTTCCTCTGCAGGAGGACGCAAGGCACGAAACTGGATTTTCAATTTTAAATTTAGATGTTGAGTGGATTTCATCTGAATTGCTCAGCCAAGCCCATTCATGCCAGTCTGTTTCCGCTCTATTGATTAACGCTCACGGATACAGACGTGTCATCATAACCCCTCGATAACTTCAAGGAGCTCAAAATAGCTTTATTATCGCAGTGCAGATTCAGCCAGCGGATTGGGTGTTTAAATAAATTTGACCCCTTTCATCTATATGTGACTCTCTTGTCTTCTATTAACATCTTTTATCTCGTGGTTTAGTAAACAAAGTGGTTATTTATAGTAGTGCCACAAACTGGAATAAAGAATGTGGCTTTTATCTGACATGCTTCACTGTCCTGTGAACAGGTGCAGACAGGTGAGCAGGACCCTCAGGGGTACTGCAGAGTTAATGATGATTTTGCTTCTGTTCCTTCATAATGCAGAGAAGATCTCAGAGGCAGTTTTGCCTAATGACTCATGTGCAAGACCATACAGGTGCCATGGGCACTGAGGGAGCTTTATCATATTACCCCGCCCTGCTCCCCACCCAGACTCCTCTCTTCGTTACCCATTTCACAGAGTACAAAAGTCACATGAGGGTGGATGGGCAAACACACAGATGCTACCATCGTCTAAACCATCCCTGTACATCTCAATTAGGTCCGTTTGATGTGAGCGTGACATTCTACGCTAGTACTTCTAATCATCTGGACACAGGCTGCGTGTGGTCTTCATGTTTAATGACATCCGTATGGTATTATTTTTTATTTTCTTGGCCCAGCACTGAAAAAAAAAACTCATCTGTACAGAAAACATGGACAACTGGTCCCTGGCAGCTGAGAGGGTAACCCAGGAGATGTGAAATTATGGGCTGCTTTCTTGTTTGTTCCTGTCACACCCATCAGCTTGTCCAAATGAACCGTATCTGTTTGGGTTTCTTTCATTTCCAGTTGGCTTGGATTACATACGTCAGGTGTCTGCACAGCAGAACACGAGTAGGTGCTCTAACATCCGACAATACAAACGTGTCACTTGAATTCAAGTGTCACGTTTATGTGTGTCAACAGCAGTCTCAACTTCAAAGCTGCTGAGGCTAAGTCAGGGACAGAGAAGCCAAGTGTGGACAAAAATTCCAAAAACTTTACTCAAACCAGGCCAATTAAAAACCAAAGCCTTAGCAGCCCACAGAGGGACCCGAAGGGTTTTGAACTCAACTAACTTATTGGTTGATTAATTGAGCAGCTGATCTGCATCATGTCATGACATCTAGCTCTGGGAGAGGGCTGATGTTGTACCCTTGCTTGAAGCATCTCACAAGAAGGTCTTCCAGTAAAAAAAAAAAAAGTTTTGTCACATGAATGTTAAATTGCAAGGTGGTTTGGATTGTTAGTACTGGTTTAAAACGAACGGTGAAAATGTCTTCATCATTTATCCATATACTGTACTAGTTACAGTAGGTTTTTTCTGAAGAAGATGCATTCATGACTAACTTGTCATATGCGCATTATTTTCTAATAATTGTGTATTCTATTTTTGATTGTGTCAGGCACAATGCCAGAGGGTTTTTCTTACTTTACATCAGAAAATCTGAATTAAGAATGAGGAATTTTCTTCAATAATATGCACGAATATAAAAAAAAGTCTGTGAGGGGCCGCCTGAATTACTTTCCTTGTAGAAACATTACCGACTGTTTGAGTTTTAAATGACTGTTGACTTACAATAAATTGAAGCCCATTCTTTTTTTTTTCTTGAAGATCAGAGGCTCACATTCATAGCAGAATTACAATAAATCCAGCATTGTAAAACAGTGAATTTCCCTAACAAAATGAATATTATTAACGGGGTGTGTAGTAAGATAAGTATGTAAAGTGATTTGATGTAAGAATTGCACAAATTTGCACTGACACAAAGATTCAAACTTGCATGAATTTTCTAAATAATTGTACAATTCTTATAATCCATTAATATTATCAGCAAGAGAGTTTGCACAGTTTGGAAGGATTACTTTCCACTGAATATTCTGGCACTCAGTGCCTCAAAATGGCAGAATTTGTTCTGATTACTTCTAGTTACTGAGGCAGGAAATTAAGAAACTGTAGAATTGAACCCAAACACAGACCAGAACCTAACGGTTTTACTAATGCAAGAACTGAACTTCACCAAATACTCCAGAACCAGGAACCAAAGAAGTACCAGAAACAAACCAGTTCTAATGGCAAAGCACTGATATATTTTGACAGTGTGAACATCTGATGCTGAACATCACCGTTGTTGCTAAGGATGGTGGTGCAATCAAGATTTTGAAGGCAGTCGTCGTTTACAAACGTTTACAGTGGAAGTTTGTGATATAACACAGGAGGTGTTTAAATATTTTTCTGATGTGCAAAGTGCCTGCAAAAGGAGCCGTTTTAGCAGTATGCATTTCACGGTGGTATTGCATAACATTACACGTTAATTGTAATAATGCTCACTCTCAGTCAGCCACTCACTCGTTCGTCCATGAAAGGGTTGCCGGTGGCTTAGAGCCACTCCCAAGCAGTGCTGGACAAAACCGTATTAACAGTACTGTGCAACATTCAGCTTTTATTTTCTAATGTACATAACATTCCATCAGAAGATGTTTGAGAGCCCACATGTCAAGCTGGAGCGAACCTTTATGAACTGATGAGTTACACTCAGGTGTCACTCAGGTGAAGGCCTTATTGAAGGTTCTACTAACCCTGCCAGCATTCTCCGTCACTGCTCTGTGGTTAAACAGCAAGAACCATTCTAGGTTGGGGTTACCAGACAGTGACTTCAGTGCTGTAGCTGTGTGAGTTGCTACATGCTGACTGGGCCTTTGAGAAGCTGACCTATGTGTGGAGGGAAGGTGGAAGCGTGGGGATTTAGAGGGTGACCCTACCCTGCCTCTGTGCTCAAGGGAATCGAGCAGTCAGTGATACACAAAGGCTTTAGAAAAGGTCAGCAGGTGTGTATTTATAGCTGCTGGAAGGGGGTGGGGGTGCACACAGAGACTAGTGCGTTCCCCTGTCCTGTCAGGTGACATGGTTCAATACTGCTCTAAAATTTTAATAATGATAAAAAATAAAAAAAATAAAATAAAAACAATAGCTCTATAGGAAAAAATACCATCAGAGAACAGATCACATTTATTGATCTGAACAAAGAAAACTGAAATAAATACAACAACAACAACAATAATAATAATAATACACACTTTAAACATGGGCTTGAACAGACTTGTTTGATTCTTCTCTTTGTGTTGAAAAATTGTATTTCAATCACTCAACAATGAAGTTGTATGGCATGTGTTAGAACTGTTTTTCCATTGGTTTTCTTTTTTTTTTCCAATCTCCTTTGACTGACAACTTGCTGAACCAATGACATCTGCTCTTTACTCTGCCTTCCTCCTTGTGTGCCCTCCCCTGACCCTCCACTGCTGTAACGCCACACGTACGCGCGGTGGTTCTATGCACCTCAGGGAGGTGGTTCTCAGCGGTTCTCGGTGTTACCATGGGACCGAAATGAAAAAGAGGCTGTGAGCTTTTTCATCAGCAAAGCAGATGGCACTGAGGCTGCGACTCAACAGCCTGTCACGGCTGCCTCTTTGTAACGGTGATTCCCTCGGACTCTGCACCACCTCCCCACCCTAAAGCTGTGGGCAATTGTCCTCTGATGCAGACGTTCCCTGAGACTCTGACATGTTGCTCTCTCCAGATATATTTGAGAAAACAGGGTGTTGTCTTTTTTAATTACGTCAGATGTCAGTAAAATGTAGGCAGTTAAGCAGATGTGTTTTTGGATTCAGTTTTCACCAAGGTTAGAGTGAGTGTGGAGATTTCCTTTCAGGTTTTTTTTTTAATAAATGAGTGTGTGTGTGCATGTGTGTTCATCATCATGGTTATCTCAACTGGAGAGCACCTGGCCCTATGCTTCCCAGTAAAGGTGAGAATGACACAGGTAGCAAATATGGTTACTGACAACGGTCTGATCTGACCAATCACATTAAGCACCCTGCCTTATATGCAGCTCACTGACTTTGCATCACTGCAGCGGAACTTGAATCTAACACACGCAGCTGTCTGCAGCACCTGCCATTCCTGGCTTATGCTTCCTGGCAGTCAGTCTCATTGATGGCAGGGTCGAGATGCTGAAGATGCGGGTACCACCGACCAGCTTGTACACAGAGACACTTCAGTATATCGGCAGAAGGAGCCGAGAGGAGCAGCAGACTTCACTGAGGTGTGTTGGGAATGGTCAAACATTAGGCCTCTTGGTTAACCTTTAACTCTTCAGTTAATGTAACATAGAACCCATGCCTCTCAACCAAAGCTGATTGGCCAGCCTGGGTAGATATCAGTCAAGAGGCTGGGCAGAATGCCAGATTCTCATTGGCTCTTTTATCTTTTTTTATCACTTTGGGCACTTCATATTATCACCATTCTATTGGCTATTCAAAAGAAACATGGGCTTCTGAGTCAATTGAAAGCCTGGCATGTTCCAGAAGCCATTCAAAGCAACACCTTCCCTTTTTCCCTGGAACAATGAACTGTTGTATATGTTATAAACCACGATCATCGTTTTTTGTTTATCATTCAGCTTTGTGTGTTTTTTGATTATAATATTCACGGCTCTTGAATACAACTCTGTACTTCAGTGCTGATCACAGTCTTCAACTAATTACAGTAATAAATAGCTATTTAAATGTAATATACTACCAGTATTTTAATGCTATTCTTGACATGCTGTAAGTACAGATTATGCTGTATTGGATCTTATGGGAGAAACCACTTTTGCTACCTGTGTATGGCTGCGGTTAATGATTATGATACACATTATATCAAGGTTTTTCATAATCGAAGCCAATTTTGTGATTTCATACTGCTGTCATTTTCAGTCAGTTCCCTTAATTAAAGAGCAGACTACAAGCTGCAGTTTTCTAAGTTTTAATGCCATTTTGGTTGAAATCGGATTTTAAGGCCATTTATTTATTCAGCTCTGATGAGAATAATGAGGTCCCTTATCAGGAAATGCACGAATAATTAATTTGAAAACCTCAGGTTTTTGGTGCAAATAAGGTTTATTTTTCCATTGTTTGTTTTTCAGGGCCCAGCACTGATAGATTGCTATTTAAACTGCAGCATCGTGTAGCCTGCTAAGGGGGAAACAGCATTGAACTGCCAGATCTTTCACACTCTGCCTGATACCTGAAATCTCCTACATGCAAGGGGAGCTGGTATTGTTAGCTTGTGGCTCATGGTTCATCCGTGTTTGTTCCACAACGCTCCTCAGTATACATGTGAATGCACTCCTGTCCAAAAGGAGAGTGTGTGACTCGATTACAAGTCGGATCGGAGGTGTGTGAACGTGCGTACCACCGTGCATGGTCTTCTGAAGCGAACAAAACAGAGCTGCAAGCAACGTGTCTACCAGAAGCAGGCTGTAATGCCACGAGCAGCAAAAGAAAAGAACCAGACGATGTTCATTATGCCTGGAGCTACATTACAGCTATGTCACAAAGTCGTAGATGTGCTGTTTCAGTGGAAATACATTCCAGTTAATGTGTTCAACAGGAGTTTTATAATATAAGTTCTGTAGCTGAACTGTGAAAAGGCAATATAAGAAATGGCATTAATTTTGGCTGGGAAACCGAGTAATATCATTATTCTGTCTTATGCTTTTCTCCAGCTTCTGCATTTAAAATGATTACTTGACATTTTGATCTACAGCGGTATTCAGGCTCGATATTTGGGACAAATGTGACTTGGCCCGTGGGACTTGACCCACCAACATTCATTATTGCATTTCCTAAATTGCTGTGTTACATGCTAAATGACAGTGCTTGCAGTATCAATGCATGACGAAGCCCAACCAGCAATTCCAAATGATTAACTGAAATCGGCTATTTAAACAATTATTGCCTATTTCAATAATTCTCTGTTTAGGCAAAATGTATGTCTTGTATCAGCTAATTTGAAAGTGGTGGCAATTCACGCGGTGTCTAGGGGTTTTGCATTGTTAAGATTTGTATTGGACATTTCCATGTTTATTGGACATTTTCATTGAGCTCATAATTCAGAGGCATACACAGAGAGGCATACACTAGCTCAGACTGCATAAGGACACACCCATGTGTCATTCTGGAGCAGTCTGTGTGGTCGGTCATATGAGCCGTATCACGTTACGCGCAGCACGGGACACGAGAACTTTCATAATTACACAGAGATGATATTCCTCAATAGACTTGTTTACCAAACAGTTTGCACACTGTGAGTACACGGTGCCAGAAATTTTCAAGCGCCTAAAGTGGCAAATGCTGACTCCATATTGACACACCTCCTTCTGCGGGACTGAAAGTGGAGATGCAATTAATTTTGGTTCTGGTGGGGGGAGGGATGGTGTGAGCCTGTTTCAGGGACCTGGCACACCTCTATGTTTGGTTTTTCCCAGCCTTATTAAGGGGCAGCGCCGAACTCCAGTTTGATCCTTGGGCTGGTGGAACAAGGAATGACTTCCCAGGTGAGAGCGTGGAAGCCGTTCTGGTAAAAATAGTGTGGAGCAGATGGTGGCTGTCCAGAGGAAGCGTGGATTAAGGCAGCGTGATTGTTGGAAATCACTGTGCTGGTGGCCAGAGGGAGAGCGGGAGATGATCAGGACGGGACTTCCTGTACAGTGAAGTCAGAGCTTGCCCTTTCTGTGATGGCATTAGCTTGGGGGCCAAACAGCCATAGGAGAGTCATGGATCAAATAGCTCACACACGTGGTCAGAGTAGTCCAAGGGTTAATTAATGCTGTTGTATGGAAGCTCCAGAATTGTTCAAAATGCTTTGGGGTGCCACACCTCTTCATTAAGATCAAAGAACTCTGCCCCGCCCCCTTTCAGGATTTATCCAATGATTTATTTCGGTTTCCCTGTGTGTAAAAGCAACAAGAACACAGCATTCAGCAAACGAATGAATCAGGGTTACCAAGCAGCCACTAATTTAAAAGAAACGCGCAGCAGACGGTGTTAGTACAAGAGGACTGTCAGAAATGTGTGGAACAGGGATCAGCGAGGACAGGAACGTAATTACTGTTGACTCAGACGCACAGTGTGTGTTTTTGTACTGCAAAGATGCGTTTGCCCTAAACTGTATATTCCAGGCCTCACCTATGGGGCTGCCAGAAGCGCCATTTACTGCACAAGTATTGAGTCGTTTGTAAATGTCTAACTATCAAGCATTTTAAATTATTTCCACCAAAGCCTTCATTTAGGTACATTTCCCGTTTCACTTCCACAATGTGCTCATTGGGAGAGTGTTTTGCGAAGACCAAATCAAAATTTATCATGTAGAAATATTTCCTTTCTTTGTTACTGTAATGGTAGTGCCCAGATGTTAAAAAAGACTGACAATAAATCAGGTTAAATTTGAAAGAAAAACCAAAGTTTCAAAGGAAGCTGTTCCATGAAATTGAACATATTCGCTGAGAGAAGGGCTTAGTTCTTGACACACCAATTAGTATGATCCAATTAAACTCTCTGCTTTCGTTACTATACTTAATTAAATGTGAAAGCAAAACAGATACATCCTGTCCACCAGGGAGCCCCAGTGAACCTCAAACTTACTTAATATTCTGGACTATCTTTTCACTTGTTCAAGAAAGTCACTTTATTCATACAGGGATGTAAATTAAGTTACTTTGCTGGCTTGTCTGTGTTGCCAAGTTTTTGCCAAGGTCTCGTAAGTACAGGGGACAGATGACACCTGCTTTGCTGCCTTTTCCCAAAGATATGTCACATGACTGCTGGCCAATCAGCCAAAGAGAGAGATTTGGCCTGTATCACTTGGTAGGTTAGCTTCTGTTTGCAGGACGGGATAGAAGAAGAGTTTACAGGGGCTCTGACAATATGCATGCTGAACATTCAGTTTTACAGCATCTCCACTCACGTGGACCAGACCTTCATTTACATTGTGAGGGAACTGCAATTCAAAGTTTGCAAATACCCAATAATATCTTAACACACAACACGTCACAGCTTTATTTAGAGTGCATGGTCAGGAGCCTGTACATGGGCGTGGAAAGAGTTTTCCATTTGCCGCTTGACTGAATGTGCGTGTACTGTTAAATGTTAATATTTGCTATTTGGCATGGTAAATTATACTCTGTAGGTAAAGAGGCACGCCTCTCGCTGAGCTTAGCTTCTGCTGATTGGGTGTAACACTGCTCTTCTGAAAACTCATTGGCTCAGAAACAAAGGAAATGTTCTAAAGGAAAACATGCACATAGCCTGTCATATTACATATTGCCAGCTGCCAATCATAAGAGCATATAAATATGGAAGTCGGCAGGTGAAAAGTATTCTTTGTTATGTCATATCCTAATAAAAACTTAAGCAAACATTGGTGTTCAACTTTATTTGTTACACTCGAAAACATTTTTATGTACGTTGTTTTTTAGATTTCTCCCATCCTGTTATTGAACTTTGGTAGCAAAAACACACTGTTGGGTTCGTTTTGATTTTGTCAGCGATTGTCACGTCAAACAGAAAAGGTACCCTTCAGAAGAGCTTTCCTAAGCAGTACACGAAAGTTTGAAAAGTGATGGTTAGGGAAGTGGTTTATAAATATCATCTTGAGAAGGGGGGGGTTAATTTACACCACCTTGAGATGCGCTGTTATCGTACACCAGTTTGTGAGCTGGTGGTTTGCGAACACCATCTTGAGAAGTGGGTGGTTAACACATATATGGTGGTTAGGCAATGCCATTTTGCCAACTGGTGGAGAGTGAATACTATCTTGACACCAAAATCACCATGGCATCTACCATAGTTAGAACATTCTGAGAAGTTTTATGTGTCTTTTTCAGGCCCTAGTTCTTTTTTGGACTTTGGTCTTCTTTAAGTATAAAAAAGGAGTGAAAATGACATATATACACTTATAATACATAAAACGTGCTATTATGTACTGTGAACAATCTCCTGGATCCCCTTCAGAGGAGAATGACCTATATAACTCGGGTATATTCTGAGATGTAATGAGTCACACTGCCCACAACCCAAAATGAACAGGGTGGCAAAAAGCTGGCAAGCTACCGGGCGTGTAAAACGGATCACAGCATACGCCACTAGTGTGCTGGTGCACACACAATTTCACAGCTAGGACCAGTGCCGCTGTGGGCTCAACTAAGGCATCAAATTGGGCATGGCGTGAACGGGCGGGTAGGAAAAAACATGCTAATGAATGCCCTGTAAATTCCACTAAGAAGTCTTTTCCCACTAAACATATATATTTTAACTTCATATGTAAAGCTTGGAATTTCAGTATGTAAAATACACAGTACTACATGAAATAAGGTAGTATTTAATTTTATCTCCTGCTATTTGTTACCTGGTACATTAAAGTTATATAAAATATACAGACTTTTAGGGCTTGAAAAATTACTATTCAGAGCATACCAACAGTGAGAGCATGTATATTTAAGAACAGATGAAAATGTATGGTGGTGTGGTGGTTAGCACTCGCACCTCCAGGCCTGGGGTTCGATTCCCGCCTTGGGTCTGTGTGTGTGGAGTTTGCATGTTCTCCCTGTGTTTGGTGGGTTTTCTCTTGGTTCTCCGGTTTCCTCCCACAGATGACTGACTGAAAATGTGTAAATATTTCACTACCAGACATATTTTTTAGAATTACTAATACGTGCTTTCAGATTGAACTTTAACTGTAATTGCAGTAATTATCAGATAAGTGTATTTTAAGTTTTTGCATAGTTTGCCCACATAATATACAACTATTCAACTCAATGTGAAACCATTCTGAAATCACCACTAAATGCTTTTTACATGACAAGACTAAAAAATATATAACGTACATTACAGAAACGACACTGACACATGAAAAGGTCCTTCCATTAAAACACATTATGGAACCACAATAGAAGAGAAGTTTCCAGGGTGCTGGGAGTTAACATAGGCTTTGAATACAGATCACAGACTGATTGCAGGTGTTGTCATAACAGAATTAGGATGTTTTTCAGGTTAAACATCCATCTGTTCTTATTACTGTATTGCTGGCCCATTATATGTTCCTACCTCTAACAGTTCTCCTAATATTCATAAGCAGTTTCTGAACATCACCTTTCAGTTCATTTAGCTAACCTGGTGGAAGGGACAGCAGAATTAATAGAAAGTAACTAGGGAAAAAAAGAGCATTTCCCATCTTGGTAGCATGGTGGCATGGTAGTTAGGAGTGCCTCTTTGCACATCTGGGACCGAGGCTCTCGTCTCACCTCACGCCTGTGCGCGTGGAGTTTGCATGTTCTCCCTGTGCTTGGTGGCTTTTCTCTGGTTTCCTCCTAGTGTCCAAAGACATGCTGATTGGCAATTCCAAATTGCCCGTAGGGTGTGCGTGCTTGTGCCCTGCAATGGGTTGGCACCCTATCCAGAGTGTTCCTTTGCCCTGTGCCCTCAGTTTCCTGGGATGGGCTCCAGGCCTCCTGCGACCCTGAATTGGATTAGGCAGTGCAGCGAATGGATGAATGGATTCTTCAAATCAATTTCAATGTTATAATTGAATCATTAGTATAAAGCAAAGGCTAGTTGTAAAGATTCAGCAAAGTACCTCTATATCCTTTCATATTTTTAAATATTAAAGTGAAAGTAATAATGTAATTTATCTGAACGATTTGTGCAGATTACGTCTGTCTGGGTACTATAAATCGCCTCTCTTTTTTGTTGAAACATACATTTCAGTTACCATATTAGTATTTATTTTCATATTTTAAAAACCATGTTGCACTTTCTAGTGGAACTGACTGCCATTATTTTATTGTGAACATTCTAACTGAGGATGTGGGCTAAAACCTGTTTATCCAGTTAATTATGCATTACATGAAATTAATCCGTTACATTACATTTCTTCTGTTAAGCGCTTTGAAGCACATTGTTATAAAAGGCGCTATATAAAAATGAATTGAATTGTATTGACATGACATGTAATGGCACATATTTGTATGTATACATGATGCAATGATTTCATTTCCTGGTGGGATTTAAAAGCATGCCATCAGTTGAAACAGTGCATCTAAGGTAAACGTAATTACTTGTAAATTAATTACCTGTATGAACACCAGTAGCCATCTTTAGCCACATTATGCAGGTTCTTATTCTGAGAAGGCCCACACCTGGAAGCAGCAGTAAAAATAATGTCTACAAATATTGCCAGATCAGTCACATTGTCTTACCAACCTCCTTGAGGTCATTTAGAAAATCCTAACGAGAGGTGAGACGATGAAACATGGGACGCCAGGGGGCCGTTTGCTCTGACAGGTCCTGCGTTGACTTTGCCGTGGGCCTGTTTTTATGAGACATGGTGTGTCACATCAGCCTGAAGACAATCAACACAGCTGGCTTGCTCCCAGTTGTGGGTCGTAGTGGAGACCGTGTAGGAGACAGGCGCAGGTTTCGTTGGTGTGTCGGGTTAATTGCTGTGTAGGAGATAGGTGAAGGTTCTGTTGGTGCGTTTTGGAGACTGCTAGTACCATTGGTCCTGGGCTGCTGTTCACCAGAACGCCTATCTGAAAAATAGTGTGTTCCTGTTTTAAGGTTGCGTTACATGAGCACAGGGATTTTGTGATTCTATGAAATAGAAAAGTGCTCTGCAGTGTATAAATATATATACATACATGCCAGGCACAAATTTCAGTGCACATTTTTAATGTGTAACATGGTAAAAACACATCTTTTATTTTACCCCTTTCAAATTGTTCTTATTGAATGATACTAACTCCATTGTATGATGTACATTTTGGTTTTGATTCAACTGAATGCAATTCAAAGTTTGTAACCTTACTCACCAAGCAACATTACAAACAGTATGTCATTTTGGTAATGGGTTGGGGGGGGGGGGGGCAGCTTTAAAATGCAACGTAATATTAGAGTAAGGAAGGGTAGCTGTGCATCTCAAAGGTGAATACAGAAAGAAAAAAAAATAAATGATCACTTATGAATTGCTTGTTTATCAATGTTTTAGAGAGTAACTTTTATCTCAGTCTTTCTCCTCTAGCTGTTATATTGTGACTTCCATCCATCCGTTTGTTTAACCACCTTATCCAGTTCAGGGTCGTGGGAAGCCTGGAGCCCATCCCAGGAAGCACAGGGTGCAGGGCAGGGGACACCCTGGGCAGGGCGCCAACCCACCGCAGTGCTTCAAAATATTTCTTTTGAAAATACAACTTTGATAATTTCAAACTGAAGACAAAATGTGGTGTGGACAAAAAGGTGGCCTGGTGGCTCAATGGGTAGAACATCAACTTTTTGGCACGTACGCATTCCAAGGTCGACCAAAACCATGAGTGCTTCAAGGAAAGACACCAATCTCAACTCTACAAATGTGACTATGTTGAATATTATTATTACAGGAGTGTGCAGTTTAACAAACTAAATGAACAATAATTAACAAGATACCATGGCGTATGTGGGGAAATGGGAAAATTATTGTTCAGGATGAGTGAATTGTTCTGTACATGTGATGATGCTTCCAGCCAGAACTACTTCTCACTAAATGTTGTAAACATTTCATTGGTCAGAACTGGTAATATAACAGTGCAGCAATACTCTCCTAATTGTGCACAGTCCCGAATTCGACTGAAATCCTTCTTGGCTTGTGTTCTTATTTGAACAGCTTCAGTGCAGTCCAGGACTGTGTGATGGCTCTCATTATGACACTGACTGCTGTGATGGTCCTTCAGAGAGCAAAGCATGAGTGTGCGTGCACATTTTTGCGTGGGTCTGTGCCAGGCCTCGCTACACTCACGGGGTTTCCCGATCACATGGGATGTGACAGCTTTGGGATTGGCTGTAATGAAAAAAACGAGTGTGAAATCTTCATCGATTGAGAGAACAAATTACAACACCTTTCTTGTTTGTGGGAGGATGACTTTGGACTGTTTGTTAGATTCGTTTTAACATTACAATAGGAATCCACTCTCAGACCCCTTGTGTGTTCAGCATGCTACTTTAGCGTCAGGATTCGTGTTTATCTTGTGGACCTTTGTTCAGGTCTCACAGCCTACAGACAGACACATTAACTCTAACAGAGTTAGAGCCTTTGTCCAGCTAAAGAATACATTCTTTTCCTCTGCTAACAGCTTCTGCCCATTGATTTGCCTCCGCCCAGGTCAAAGGGGCCAATTCAAAGTGATGGCTCAGGTGTGCCACAAAATTTTTTGAGTTCTGTGATTTTTTTTTTTTTTCATTAGAACAATCAAAAAAATCAGTTTTATGGTGGTGTGGTGGTTAGCACTGTTGCCTTGCACCTCTGGGCCTAGGGTTTGATTCCCGCCTTAGGTCTCTGTGTGTGTGTGTGTGTGTGTGTGTGTGTGGAGTTTGCATGTTCTCCCTGTGCTTGGTGGGTTTTCTCCAAGTCCTCTGGTGTGTGTATGTGCCCTGTGGTGGGTTAGCCCCCCTGCCCTGTGCCCTATGTGTTCTGGGATGGGCTCCAGGTTTCCCGGTATAGAAGATGACTGACTATACTATATCTGGCCTTTCCACATGAGTTGACGTAAACTCCCCAATTCAAACTCTTTCAGTTTACTAGCAGTCCTGATAAACCAAATGCATAAATTAAATGTGCAAACCAAAAACTGACCAACTCTAACTTGATTCACAAAGCTACTGTGATTAGATGTCTTTGTACATGTGCAGCAAAAAAAAAGTGAACGGATGATGCCCTGACCCACACTGCTTTGCTTTTGTGGTAGAGTCCCAAGGTTTAACGGTCATTGTCATCCTCTGCAGTTTGTGGCCTTCGCGTCCTTGTTCTTCATCCTCGTCTCCATCACCACCTTCTGCCTGGAGACGCACGAGGCGTTCAACACGATCATCAATAAGACGGAGTTGGTGAGGAATGACAGCCAGCTAGAGGTGGGCTCGCACATCGAGATCGAGACGGACCCAGCACTCACGTACGTCGAGGGCGTCTGCGTGCTATGGTTCACCA
>JABJVR010001299.1:0-19448 GCA_025773905.1 Chitala chitala
ACATTATTTATTCATTTATTATGCAAAATTTCCTTTGCATAAACAAACTAATTCAGTGACCACTAAAACAGCCCATCATTTAGCAATCTGGCTTTAAAAGAAACATGTGGTCATCTTTTTGAAGTAAACAGTTTGGATCAGCAAAGACCTGTACTACCCGCAGGTCAACTACTGAGAGAGTGAATGTTTTAAAACTACAGTATTGCATTTCACATATAATTTAGATATAAACTATAATTTGTTTTAGGGGTATTACTTATAGAGCTAGCAAAGTAAGATTTTTCATGAGAGAAGCTGGTATCAGAGATCACTGACAGTACACAACACAGCTACCCAGGTGATACCAATTCCTGGTATAAAGCAAAGCAATTCATTAGTTCCCTGAGCTAGGTTAGTGGACTCAACCTTTTGCCTGGTAAGGTGTTTGAACTGCAGGTTCCATCTGTGGTCCAAATATAGCTGTCAAGAATAAACAAAAGTAGACATTTGTTTTGCTAAACAGGGTTATGGAAAGTGACGTAGGTATATTGCTTGTGGTCCAGGTGTTCTGCGTTTTTCCACTACATGCAAGATGCATCTTTCCTTATGTTACATATTCTTAGTGGCATCAGTCTGCAGCAGACCTTTCTGATAAGCAGTTAGTGAACAGGGCTAGAAGATCATAGTGTGAAATATGAAGAAATGTGTATTCTAGTGTAAAGGTTTCATTTTATTGCTCTACATGTTTATGCACAAAAATTGTGTATATGAACTACACATAGCTATGTATGTGTTTCAGTTGTATATCTTTATGTGTGTTTGTCTATTTGTTCATTTATTATAAGAATACTCAGACTACAAGAACAAGGCCTGTCAAGTAAAGATGACCATGAAAATGAGTTTTGTGTTCAGCATGGACAGGTTGTTCAGAATGGTCTGAGTTCTAGATAACCTACATAAGACTGCCAGATTTAAATACCTGTCAAACCTGTAAAAAGTATACATTTTACAACTAAAAAAGAAAAAAAACACCTGCAAAGATTCTGATCTGTTAAATATGTTAAAGGCTTACCATTATTTGCATTTTTTTTTTTTTTTTTGCTATAAAAGGTCAAAAGGTACTGTTTCATTCAGACTTTTATCCTTTCCCATAGGGCCTCGGTTCTGGAAGATATTAAGCTTTACACAAAATACACTCAAAACAAGCAGACATTACAAACCATAATTCAAAATGTTTGAACATCAGGGCTTAGGAAGTGAAACAGAAGTAAGGTATTGAGACAGGTGCCATTACTTTTAATGAAATGCTTTACCTCATCTACTGCAGAAACTGAAATTGCCTAACACATCCTGCAAGTCATCCTCGGGCAACATACTATATTCTTCTACTTAATTTACTGAGGACATCAGCACAGCTGACGCACCTATACAGGCTCCCTAAAGCAGATGTCACCATCATGGCTGTGCACAGTGCAGGACCCATGAAACAATATCTGTTACTTAAGTTCACTGTACTGCTTTAAAATTACCCAATGTACATAATATGGCAGACACGATTGCTCTCTGAAATTACAGCAATGCATTCTGGTTTAAAACTAAAGCCTATGCGCATCCAAGCCCAGCTGAGAACAACTTTAAGATGGAGACCAAATCATTCATCAGCAGAATGCACTGCAGAACCGCTTTGCCACACTGAGTGAATATTAACGATGCCTACCAGCAAGCATGGTTTGCAGCAATAAAACTTTTTTTTTTTTTAACAGGGACAGAAAAAAAACGTTAAACCTACGAAACCATGGATGGCCCATTTAAATCACATTCACGTTACACAGAAATCTATTTTTATACTGGTTATAGTACAGGCAAGGTCTTAAAAGGAAAACCTGAAATCCAATTTAACAAATGAATCTTCCAGCAAAAAAAAAATATCCTCATATAATTGGTATATTTTTACAGTACATTTATTATAATTGTTTCAAAAGACCACGCATTCTACTTTTATTTTACATTGTGGATAACTTGCTGATCGACTTCTAATATTTAAAAAATATTATGATTGGTATGTGTGTAATGTTATAACAGAAACAGTTCAAGCATCTGCACACAGGCCCATAATGTAGGACTGAAAATGCAGGCAGGTACCATAACAATGCTCTGCTCAAACGCTGCTGTAGGCTGTCCTGCATGCTGTGTGCTTTGCCGGTTTATTTGTAGCTGTCATTCATTTGGTTACAAAATGCAGCACAGTACATGTGTGAAGGAAACATGAAACTTGGACTGACTGTGGATATATAGGGTGTATACGGTGGACATCGTGTGTTATTTCATCGACTGACCGGAAAACCAAACAGTGTATAGTGTGTGTGTGTGTGTGTGTGTGTGTGTGTGTGTGTGTGTGTATATATATATATATATATATATATAAAATTTCTTCCCCTCTCGTCAGAACACTGGTCTATAGGAACACATATATGATCCATCTATATGAAATATGGACGTTTTGGCTTAACCCTGTGAAGCATGATACATCAATTAATAGCCAAAAAAATCTTATTTTTGGAAACTGGTGTTTATTGGACGTTCCCACAATAAACAAACAAAAAATAAATAAATATTGTAATCATTAACAAATCTCAGAAACTCGTGCAGCAAATATAATACAGCAGGCGTTTTCAATTGATTTCGAAAAGGCTACGGACAATTATCTACAGACGCCGCTGTGCAGTGAGAGCATCGCCGCTCGGTATTACGAAATGATCCCCATAACAACAAATTCCGTTGAAATTGTCTCCGGAAAATAAAAGTGATAACCGCATAGATAAATCACTGAAAACTTGTCTATGCAGACAAAAAAAAAAAAAATCTAAGTCCCGCCCTATCTTCACTAGCCATGTGTTCTAGGTGATAAGTGAAGTAGACGAAGTGGCTGGGTTGTTCTGCTGGCCATCCAGTTGATATTAATTGCATCGTAATAGGAAATACCATAAAATAAGTGCATCGAAATGATGTAATTACTGCCTTGGCTTGCGGGACTGCCAAAGACTGCTTCGGTTCGTTTGCCTTATAAGTTCCCGCTGTAATTATTAGTAAATTCGATTGATTAATAAATAGAGTTGTCTGATTTTAACTGGATCACTAACACAAGTGTCAATAAAAATATCAGCCATGTGAGATTTGATTAAATGAAATGACGGCCATTTCACCTTTTTAAGGTGAAACAACTACGTAACTGCCGTAAGCAAACCATCGGACTCCTTACGATAACTTGCTATATATAACTGATTTTAATATGATGCGCCAGATATCTGTATCTGATAACATGAAAACAAAAAACTAATATGATTCATATTTATCGTTTTGTACAAAAAAAAATTATGAGGTGAATAATTCTAGTCACAGCATTGGCAGATTTTAAGTATGACGCTTGTATCTACCGCTTAACAGACAACATGCATATATACGGTGGCGCAAACTGCTAATTTTGATGTAAGATCACGATACTCTACCTGCAATCATTAAAAGCCCACTTCATAGCTAGGAAATTCATGACACATGCAATTTCAAAGCGTTACAAGTTACGGTACAGCTGTTTCTCTGAAGCTGTTTCATCGTATTAATGCGTAGATGTTTATTTAATTGTATTTTTAATATAAATTAAATATGTGTATAATTTGTTGGAAAACCCGACTTACCCATAGTTCTGTCCCCCAACTCATTGTCAAGGCAATTCTTAGCTAGCTAATAATCCACGATTTGAACGAGTGCGTCAAAAATGAACCAGTAGATATTCTAAAAAAAATGTATATATAGTAGTCGTTGTTGTGTTGGTCGCTCCGGTTTAATGTCTTTCACCTCTTCATTCTACCTCCTACAACATTGCCAGTATCTGCAGCATGGTTTTCAGCATGCAACGGGGTCGTCCGCCTAGTCCAGTGCGCGCACCAATATAGGGACTGTGAGCGAGCAAGGTGGCGAAAACAGTGTAAAGGGAGGGGGACGGGGCTGTATCTATCAAATGCTATACAACGTGATGTTCTGAATGCCAGAGCATAAAGACAGCTCAGCGTTTATGCATATCGCCGGGTGCTGTACTTCCTTTTTATTACCAGTCTGTAAGGAGTGGATCGGTGCTATTTGACTGACAATATACAGTTGACAGGCACGGTGATTTTGAATTTAACTATGGGAAATGACGCAGATTTCTTCTGTAACTCATTATTAAAATCTCAGGTTCGAGTTCAGATTGTGAATTGGTTGCACAGTTTGAAGTATACGCTTTACAATTATTGTCTAGCCTAACCGGTAGAACGTTAACACGTGAAATTGTAAAAACGCTTTTTAATGTTGACAGCCTGCCCACAGGCTACGAATACAAAGCAGGTTACTGTGCGACCTAATATCTTCATAAGGACAGTGGTGACATCTTGTGGATACTCTTCATCTATTACACATATACACAGCGTACATACAGGAAATGATAATCGTTATCATTTGGTATAGTCTTATACTTGTACAATAATTTTAAGGGGACTTAAGTTTTTATGTGTGTCAGTATGATACGGCCGCGTATTTCTGCCGCCATACAAAACTAAAATATCAGCAGTTTTGTGTTGTAACATAAAACGTTTCTCGTTATAACGCAAACCTTTTTTTGTGTTTTTACATAATGCATTTGTATCATAACGAAAAACATTTACGTTTTAACGTATTACGTTTTGTGTGTTTTAACGAGATAGCGACGTTTTTTGCGTTTTAACACAAAAGCGGTAAAACTTTTCACAAAACCAACGCCAGTTTTGTGTTATAACAAAAAGTCGACACTTTTTAAACACAAAACTATCGACTTTGTGTTATAATACAAGACGAACACTTTGTGTTTTCACGTGAAACTTTTTTTGTGTTAAAATGTAAAGCGTCCACCAATGTAATTTCACCTTTTAATCGTTATTTACTTTCTGATCACAGGGTGTTTATTTATTATTGTGGACTAAAACAGAGTTAATCAAACAGAAAGTAAATAACGATTAAAAGGTGAAATTGATCTTGACCTTTAACACGATAACGTCACAAATGCTCCTCTTGTGTTAAAACGCAAAACATTTGACGTTTTAAAAACGTTTGGTTCGTTTTGTGTTATTACGGCGGCGTATTGCTGCCACCATACAAAAATGAAATATGATCAGTTTTATATTTTAACACAAAACCTTTCTCGTTATAACACAAACGCTTTTGCGTTTTTTCGTGATACTTTTGTGTTATAACGAGAAACGTTTACGTTTTAACGTATACTGCTTGTGTTTTAACTAGATACCAGTCAGTCAGTCATCTATACCGCTTCATCCTATTAAGGGTCGCGGGGAAGCCTGGAGCCCATCCCGAGATACATAGGGCGCAGGGGAGGGGACACCCAGGGTGGGGCGCCAACCCACAGCAAGATACCAAAGTTTTGTGTTTTAACACAAAAGTTTTTGCGTTTTAACACAAAAGCGCCACTTTGTGTTATAACGTGAAACTTTTACGTTTTTACACAAAACCCGCGCCGGTTAGTGAGGTTCCTCATTCAAGCTATTTACTGGAGAAAACGCCGGAAAGCAGCAACACAGAAGTATGTTAGACAAGTAAGCCGACAGTTAGAGTCAAGTCACAGCTTGTACACTGACTGGTATTTCCAGTAGCAACACATTGTTGAATAAACTGTTCAGGAGCATCTCTGAAGCTAAACTTAGTTATTTATTTATTTATTATTATTTTTTATTGTTCACCAGTATGTTAATATGTGAGTGATTGGTCACAATAATGATGGTTGTTGAAAGATATGTACTATTTAAAGTGTGAAGAGTTTACCTTTATTTGCTTAAGTTATATGAACGTTTAAAGAGGTATATTGAGTGTTGATGTGGTGATGTAATATTTTACATTAATAGTGATAATGGGATTTCTGTGTTAAAGTGGGAAAGTTTATCTGTACTGAAGGTTATTTAGATTTGAAACACATACATTGGGTTTGTATTGATTTAGTTTAATTGTGTTTAACTGTGTTAACAGAAAACATACTGGACTTTGATTTATATACTGTGAATCAATATGTTAATATAATTTTTTTGATCTGGGAAGGGGTTTTGGGAATTTTGTGTTTAATATAGTTATGTGTTACAAACCATAACGGGCCAAGAGAGCAGGTGGTTTTTGAACCCAGGTTGCCTTCCCACAAAACAGGAGGAATAGCCCACTAAGCCAAAGACTCAAGTCTAATCGGTCTTTTGTCTTTGACCCCTGGGGGTGACGTCATCATCACTGCAGCCAACCTGCCCCCACCTGCAGCAGTTACTACACTACCCCCTCAGTAAACCCCTATTCAGCCTCATCCCAACTGAAGCATCTCATGTCGCTCCTGAAACCAGTGTTAACAGACCAAAGGAGCAGGCAGGTTTCAGGCCTGGGTCACCCACACACAAGACAAGAGATTAGCCTGCTGAGCCAAAGACTCAAGTCTTTAGCTCCGGGAGCTAATCAGTCTCTTGTCTTCGACCCTTGGGGGTGACATCATCGTTATTGCAGCCAACCTGCTGCCACCTATGGTGGTCACTACAATACTAAGTGTCCTGTCCTGGTTTACTGTGTGTTATTAATATCATTGGGACGTTGACGATCACTGTCTTGTGTCGGATAGGACTGACAAGTGAGAAACCAAACACCAGGTTTAGAGGATCTGTAGCTCGAGTATTAAGTTATGGGCGTAGTGCCAGGCACACTTGGGGGTGGGCCAAGGGGTTGCTACAAAACAAAACAGTTTTATATGTACACTGACACATCAAAGTATTTGGACACTTAAACCATGCTTAAAAATGTCATAATTTGTTAAATATTTAACAAAAAGATATTGGTTAATTTTAAATGGAAAAACAATAGACATACTGTTCAGAATTAAGGCATACACATTTTTGGACACTTATGTCCACTCTGGTTCTTCGTGTAACATGTTCCTGGATAATGTAATGATGAAGTACAACGCTGGTGAAAACACCCGTATGTTCATAAAAATAAGTCATAAGTCATACCAGAAGTCAGTAAGTCATGACTCATACCACCACTATAGATTATCTTGGAGCAGCTCTTTAAGTGTTTGAGTGTAATTGTTAATTGCAAAAATGGTTAATAAAAGTGAGGTTAGTTGTGAGAAAAAGGTGTAGGATCATTGGTTTGCACAATTTAAACATATGTGTGACAGATCAGCAAAAAACTTTTCATATTTTTAAGCATTAGGGTACAAATACGTTTTGTGTGTGTAGTGTGTGTGTGTGTGTGTGTGTGTGTATATATATATATATATAGCCAAAAGTATTGGGACGCCTGCCTTTACACGCACGTGAACTTTAATGGCATCCCAGTCTTAGTCCGTAGGGTTCAATATTGAGTTGCCCCACCCTTTGCAGCTATAACAGCTTCACCTCTTCTGGGAAGGCTGCCCACATGGTTTAGGAGTGTGTCTATGGGAATGTTTGACCATTATTCCAGAAGTGCATTTGTGAGGTCAGGCACTGATGTTGGACGAGAAGGCCTGGCTCACAGTCTCCGCTGTAATTCCTCCCAAAGGTGTTCTACTGGGTTGAGGTCAGGACTCTGTGTAGGCCAGTCAAGTTCCTCCACCCCAAACTCGCTCATCCATGTCTTTATGGACCTTGCTTTCTGCACTGGTGCACAGTCATGTTGGAACAGGAGGGGGCCATCCCCAAACTGTTCCCACAGAGTTGGGAGCATGAAATTGTCCAAAATGTCTTGGTATGCTGACTCCTTAAGAGTTCCTTTTACTAGAACTAAGGGGGCAAGCCCAAACCCTGAAAAACAATCCCAAACCATAATCCCCCCTCCATCAAACTTTACACTTGACACAATGCAGTCCGACGAGTACCGTTCTCCTTGCAACCACCAAAGCCAGACATGTCCATCGGATTGCCAGACAGAGGAGCATGATTTGTCACTCCAGAGAATATGTCTCCACTGCTCTAGAATCCAGTGGCAGCCTACTTTACACCACTGTATCTGATGCTTTGCATTGCACTTGGTCATGTAAGGCTTAGATGCAGCTGCTCGGCCATGGAAACCCATTCCATGAAGCTCTCTACACACTGTTGTTGTGCTAATCTGAAGGCCACACAAAGTTTGGAGATCTGTAGCTATTGACGGCAGACAGTTGGCAACTTCTGCGCACTGTGCGCTGCGCATGCGCTGACCCCGCTCTGTCATTTTACGTGGCCTACCACTTCATGGCTGAGTTGTTGTTGTTGCCACTTGCTTCCACTTTGTTATAATAATAACACTAACAGTTGACTGTGGAATATTTAGTACCGAGGAAATTTCACAGATGGATTTATTGCACAGGTGGCAACCTATCACGCTTGAATTCATCCTGAGAGCGACCCATTCTTTCACAAATAGTCGTAGAAGCAGTCTGCATGCCTAGGTGCTTGATTTTATACCATGGAGATGATTGGAACACCTGAATGCAATGACTTGGAGGGGTTATATATATATAAAGTTAAAATATGCACAGTCCCTTCATACATCAGCTGTCTACAATCTTAAAAGAGCACTTGGACAAACACGTTCCAGGTGTACCTGAGCTTTTTGCCAAGTTCAGAAGGGCACCGCAACCATATTTTATCATGTCCTGCCGTCTCAAATGCTTTTTGAGTGCATGGATCAGAAACAGCACACAGTCCTCCATGTCCTTGTCTCTATCAAGACCTGCCATTAAGAAAACAGACTTTCAGCTTTTGTATTTTGTGTTTCATTCACACACTAATGATGATGATACATTTTTGAGGTAAACATGATTGTCAAATGAATGATGGGTAATGGCACTAATGATTCAAAAAGCATCATACAATTTGTATGTTTTGGTGTTTTACACAAAGCAAATTAACCCATTTGATCTCAGATTATTTCTATTGGTGGGATTTTGTTCCAAGTGAATGTTACTCACAGAAAAAAATAATATTGAAATAAGATCTTTATGGCAAAGTATTCATTTATTATGTCTATCACCATGGAAACGGGGTCTGAAGGAGTTAAATGCTGATTTCAAAACCTTTACATTTTACAAACTATGTCTTCATTGTACTTGATGTTGACCATTTTGCTATTCTGGATAAAAAGCTCAGCAGAGGTTGAGCAACATGGTGTAAAGGGTGAAAGATGAGTCAGTACTGACACATTGTAATGTGATCTTAGAACAAACAGTTTCTTTACGTTGTTTCAAATAAAAACAAGGTATACTGTATTTTAAAAGCAAATAATAAATAAAATGTTAAGTATTTAATGTGATGTAACATTCGGCCATGTTTGTGAGCTTTGTTTAATAAATTAATTTCTGTGACAATTCTGGTCCATGCCCTTTTCTTGAAGGGTCAGTACATTTCCTTAACTGTATTTCACCACATCATTCTGGAATTTCTGCTAAACTAAATGTCATCTTGCCCAGTTGACAGACTTAAAGCTTTATTTGCTATTAAAAGCTCCAGAGATCATTCATTTTTCTGAGTCACATTGCCATCAACATATGTCTATAAATTACCTTGCCTATATTTTATCATATCCATCACATTAGATTAATTTGTTTAAGCATACCAAACCCTTTGTAGATCAAAACACTGCCACTGTATTTTGGGAGTTAAAAACACAAAAAAGAAATGAAAAACCATTGGCTATTTACCATAGCTTTCCCATAATAACAGTATACTGACACGAAGAACACATTATGATGTATGGAAATGTGTAAGTGAGTTAGGAATTATTCAGCTTTATTTTGAAATAAAGTTGATGTCATGTCAAAGTAGTGAAGCAACCACAAAGAATGAGTGAGGGCTTACCTCCTGCCATCAGCATTCATGAGTGTGATGCCTGCCCAGTGTAACCGAACAAGCAAGGCATGAGCGTGGCCTGTTTGCACAACCACACTGAATACTGAATATGTGTGAGGTCACCAATGAGCAACACCTCACCGTGGAGACACAGAGACCACATGGCAGCGCACGCAGACTCCACCAGCAGCCCATCGTCCATGTGGACCTCATCCACAGCACACACCGCCCCCACAGCGCCAACAGCAGGCGCTGTACTAGAGTAGCGTGCTAGAAACCAGCAGCAGCACGGACGTTAGCATCAGTACAATCAGTAAAGCAGGTGTCATTTGGTAAAAGTCAGTCTGGTGCAAGTGAATGATAATGTTCATGATAACAGAACTTACCATTAGCCAGCAGGCTCCATAAACACTTGCAGCACAATTTTGTAATCTCTTGATTCGATGGGAAAGCATTCAGAGCACACACTGTCTCCTGGATTCCCCCAGACATGATGATCTTCCCTGCCATCTGCCCTAGAAAAACACCACAGCTTCCCAGTGTATGCAAGTGTATACAAGGTGAACAGCTCCTCTAAAGAAGTTTCAAACAGCATTTAAGTCAAAGGCGAGCCTCGAGCTGTGGACAACTTGGAGTTTTAAACAACAAGCCTTTCTTTACTGACCTACCTTTAAAAAGGATTGTTCTCTTGGAAACATTTATAACCAGCTCACTAAAAATGCCTCGCCATGTAAACCAACTCATTCAAAAAGTGAATATAGTAACAGAACTTTAGAAGAGGTGTCTGTTAACATGACATACGCACTGTTCTCAGAGAAGAGGAGAAGGAGCTGAAAGGCCTGTGACAGTAGTGGCTTCTGTCCAGGGTGCTGCTTCACTGCCCCAAGGACACAACTGGCTGCTTCCTCAGAGTATACACAGGAACCCTCCAAAGTGTGGCCCTGAGCTACTTATGAGTTAACAAGACATTAACAAACGTTAACAAAGTCCGCTCCAGCAATAGTCCAAGAGCTTTAGTTGATACATATCAGACCATCTGTCTATGACGAAAGAAGATAATTGCTGTGATTTAAAGTGTGGAATACATGATGCGTGTTTGTCATATTTTGACATACCTCTAACTAAAAGTCGCTGAAGAACTTGGCATGCTTTCAGCTGTGCTTCAGCACACCTCATGTGACTCTGCATAGCATTGGTGACACACTGTACTACACTGGCAACCCTGGACAGTACTGGTGATAAAAACAATAGAGTGTGTGTTATTTTCACCTATCTTTTTTTCCAGTTGATTATTTATCTAATTGTGCAGCTGGAATGCCATCAGTGGTCAGATATTTTAATTATTAGAAAGCAAATTGCTTTACGTTTTTCTTCCTCTGTCAGTAGGTATGATAAAGCTGAGATCTGAACAGACTCCACTTCCCTGTAAGTCTGCATAAACGCTGCAGTTCAAAGATAGTGATTTTAGTTTCATTCAAAAAAAAAGAAAAGCAGTACACCTTAACAGATTCCACACATTCAACCTAAGCACATAATAACACCTTTCGATACTAAAAAACAATGTAAGAAAAACAAAATAAAATCCTGCTCAAAAATGTAAAATATGTACTTCCATTGTCAAAGAGGCATGTACAGCCACGTACAATATACACATACAGGTATAAAGATGTACAAAGGCATTTTACCCAGCACATTGTCAAAGCGCTCAGGGATATCCACCCAACAGACACCCTGGTGTACAAAGCTCTTCATCACATGAAATGATGAGTCACATAGCTGCAGGCACTTTCTCACCATGTTGAGGGTCATCAGCTCCCTGGAATACCCAGAGTGCTCAAAATCACTTCCATTTCAAGTCCCATTATCCCACCTCCCCACTGACCTTAAATAGCAATCTCACTCCCCCTATTTCCCCCCTACTGATCTTAAACAACCATCGCACTTCCCCCCTGCAGATCTTAAATCTGCCTCAGTCTTGATCATGCTTTCTCAACATTAAAAACAAACTGATTGTGTTTTTCAGATGTATTATCAATTAATTATTTACATCAGTAGTCATGCAGTCTTCTACTTTATTAACCCACTCCATAAAGTCAATGCAGAGGCCAGCAAAATTTGAAGTAATTTTTGTGGACTTGTAACTTTATAAGTGATTATGAGAGGAAACTTAGATTCATGTCTGATGAGAAGACAAAGACACGCATACATCCAATGTGTGACAGGTCAGCATGTCAAGGAGGATACAGCCTAGTGACCAGACATCTGACTTCTCAGTCCACAGTTGTTGGGATATGCTTTCCGGAGCCATCCACAGTTTGGCACCTCAGGGAAGTTGAATAAAAAAGAAAAAATGTAAATACTTGACAATTATACAAATCAGTGACCATTACAGTGGGCTCCATTGACTTTGCTTTTCAAATGAAACTTACACTCCTTGATCCGTTTTTGCTGCACTATTTTATCTTCTATGAGGGCGGAAATTCCAAAGTCATAAAGCAAGAACGTCGGTTCATCTGTCATCAGGATATTGGATGGTTTCAAATTTCTAAGAACAAAATGTAGACATCCTCATTCTCAAAAAAACACCTGTCTAAAAAATATGCAGAACGATGCATACATATATACTAACATACCCATGTTAGTTTAATTTCCAATTAGTTTGTTAAATAAGATCAAAATAAACATAGGTTAACATTTTGAAATGGGATTAAAATAGAATGTCTGTAAAGTTGGACATACTGGTGAAGAATTTTCAGACTGTGCAAATAGGCTATTGCATCTACCAGTTGGCCAAGACATTTCTTAACCACCTGGATGGACCAAATTAAAACACAAGACACTATTTTTGCAGGAGCATAACATGATCCATAAAGCTTGTTTAAATAAACGTTTTTTATATATGGGCAAACATCCTCATATGATTTAAATTAGAAATGTTTTAATTTTAATTCTATGCCACTCATTTACAAGCACAGAAAACAAAAAGGCAATATAGTTAATAAGGAAATTAGCTTCAGAACTAGTGCCACTATACAACACATTACTTAATGGTACTGAAATTACATTAATGACTGAAAAATAGTAACCTCGTTATTGAACTTCTGTTTCGCTTCTCTTTGGCTTTTAATCACATCAGCCAAAGTATTCATGTAAGGGCATTCCATTACAATTGATAACATAACTGAAGATATCTAGATCAAAATAGATGAAATATGTACAAATGTAGTTCATTACTGTATAGTTTTGTATATTATTAACGGCATTTCTTTAAAGCATTTCAAACATTTAGGGGAATAAATCAACAACGACAATTGCGGGAATTCAAGCAACTACGTATATGAAGGGAATATCACCAAATACATAATTTAACATAAAATAAAATGGAAAAACTTGTACCTCGTACTTTTCCATTTACACTACAACTTGATTTATGGCAACGAGTCAGATTTGCGTTTGCGATGCAGTTTCCACCGCTTAGATACGAAACGCCTTACAGACAGGGAAAGCTGCGCATGCTCAGTGTTCCCAGAGCTTACGAATCAAACGCGGAGCAGAAGAGGGAGCGGCGTTCGGCGGGGGGAAGGAGCACTACCACATGCACCTGCTGGGGAAGTGGCCTGTTCAGTGGGTCACTGGAAGGTTTTGCGGAACACATTACTTAATAAAAACTGGGGTATTCAGTATTCTAAAATCTGAATATTGGGTTCATTGTGGGGTAAAACCTAACCAGTACGGCATAGATTTTCAGTTTAAAAATACACTTGTATTAGGCATATCATAACTATTTATTAATCTGTTATATTCAGGCGTCCGAAAATTGCGTAAATAGTACTCTGTTTGTTGTGTAAGAAAAAGGGTCTATACTTCGGCAGACATCTATTCACCTTATCAACATATCAAAGGAAGTACGCACCCACTGAAAGTAAAATACTCAGTTTATAAAGGCAAATGACCGTAATTAATACTAGTTGCGAATTAAATTGCAAGTAACTGTCTTTGTTCACAATTAAAATGACCCCGCCTGATTTATGAACCAATAGATATTGTAGATGTGACAACTGGAGCTAACTACCCACCGGATTTCCGTAATTAATAAGGATGATATTACATACACACACATATATATATATATATTTTTTTTTTACTTCATGTTTGTTTTTAATTTGAAACTACAATTTAAGTCGTAAACACTCAAAATACAAAAGTACCTGAAATAATTGAAAAATATTAAATTATTACAAGAAGAAGAGCAGAACCAAGGTAACCGGTCAAAACGCGGAATCGAGATAAAGGGAAACTAAAACATACGCGAATCCTACAAAAAAAAGAAGCAGTGTCGGCATTTTGTGAACTTTCTGGTTGTTCTTCTTTTGGTGCCAAAATTGTAAATTTCCACGATTGCAAAGTTTATGAATATGCTACAAGCTTTCGCTTTTAATTTATATTCAGCTGGAACAGAAGATGCACAAGCAGAACGCAGACGAAGCGATGGACGAGCGAACGCCGTTAGTTACGAATGGGCCAGCATCTATAAGGTATAGACCCCTTTAAGATATGTGTATTTGCACGTATGCCTTCGTTAACCTTGATTGTCTTATTACAATCTTGATTTCTGCATAGATGATACAGAAGTTAATTATTGTAATTGTAATCGTATATTTGTTGGGTTGCAGTAGCGGCATAACAATTCACAAATTAAAATACAAAGTTTTCTTCAGTATTACAGTGCATAATGGTCATTGAACGTAATGAACTTCTGTCAGACCTTATGATCACTGTAGTCCTTCTGGATTTTACGTCCATGTCCAAATGCATACTTATAGTGCCTGGCAAGAATTTAGTATGTACAGAACGGCAACATGACTATTAATTGTATTGCATTCCATTCTCTCTCTCTCTCTCTCTCTCTCTCTCTCTCTCTTTTTTTTCAGCAACACCAAACTGTACTTAGCTGTATTTTCTGCTGTACTGGGAAATTTTACTTTTGGGTACTCCTTAGTATACCCCTCTCCAGTCATCCCCTATCTTCAAATGGATGACAACCCCAACCTGAGGATGGACACTGCACATATCGCCTGGTTTGGGGTATGAAAATACAGTACAAAACACTACATTTACACATACTGCTGAGCTCACCTTAAATTTTCTGTTCATGCTGTGACAGTTAATAGGGCATAGAGAAGTAGTAGCAACTGGAGATGGTAACAGAAAGGTCAACCATGTTAATACGCAACTTCCATTGGATATCATGTGATGTGGGGGTGTAGGGGTTGTAAAGCTGGATGAAAATAGCTGTCAATAATTATGCTTTAAGAAAGTTAATTTCGTCGCCCCCCCTTTTGCCAACAGTCGATCTTCTCACCGGGCGCTGCTCTGGGAGGGCTAGGAGCCATGCTGCTGAATGACAAGGTGGGACGGAAGCTGAGCATGATGATGTCGACCGTGCCAGCCGTTGCAGGGTACCTACTGATGGGTGCAGCCCAGGATGTGTGGATGCTGTACCTGGGAAGAATACTGACGGGCGTAGCCAGCGGAATGTCGGCTGCCTCCATCCCTGTAGGTGTCACTCTCTTGTTAGGTTTTAGTGTTATTTTGACGAGTTTTACTGCTTTGGCAAATGGACATAAGACTGATATGTTATAAATATTAATAATGGACGTGTAATTTTTATCCTGCCTTCAGAAAGTTTTTTCCTTACAGTAATTAGGGCTGCTTCATAAGGTAGACACTTCCAGCACATTTTAATATTGCTGGACAAGCTGTTTGCAAGTTATGAAAGTAAGGAACAATATTTTAATATTATCTAATTAAAATTTTTGTTAGGCATCAAGGAGGTAGAGTTGAACTAAAGTTAAATGCTGTTTGATCAGACTACATGAATCTAGCCAAAAGATCGGTGCAGTTTCAAAATGATTCATGTCCTGCTTCAAAAGCAATTTTTAGAGTTTTGCGAGGTGATGTATAAATAATTTACACCTTTTTGAGTGCTGGAAATTTACATTGCATTTTCTAGTTGACTTGCATTTTTTTTTTTTTTGTATCTTTTGTGTATTTTGTGTTTTAACATTAAACGAAAGTGAATACAATAAGTTGGTGGCCTGTCCAAGATGTACCCTGCCTTGTGCCTTAGGTGCTTTATAAGCTCCAGGTCACCCGTGACCCTGTACAAGATAAGTAGTTGTGTAATGAATGGATGGATAATTGAATACAATATTTAAAGAATATTCTTCAAGTGAGTGAAATTTATTCCTCAGGTTTACGTGTCAGAGATTTCCAACCCTGCTGTGAGGGGTGCATTAGGATCACTCCCACAAGTTACTGCTGTTTTGGGAGCCCTCTCTCTTTATGCCTTGGGTAAGATCAGTAGAACTAGGTGTTTTTTTATCAGTAACACTTGACACAAAATGCATATCCTGAGGAGTTAGAGTACATGATTAATTTTTTTCATATTGGATCAGTATTCATTGGTTAACAATAGGTTTTCCATTATTACTTATCATTGCTTATATGTCCACCATTAGGTCTGGTGTTGCCATGGCGATGGCTGGCCATTGCTGGGTTGGTTCCAGTTCTTATCATGATCCTACTGCTGTGCTTCATGCCTGAAACTCCTCGATTCCTTATTGCTAAGGGCAAAAGGGAAGAGGCCCGCAAGGCCCTCGTGTGGCTTCGAGGCAGCCGCTTCAACTTCATGTCTGAGCTTAGCAGCATTGAGAACAGTATTGCTGAACAGGTACCTGGTCACACTTTGGATCTCAGATGGTCATGCAAGTACAATGGCTAGATTTAGCAAAGTATACACTGAGCAGGCATGTTTGGTTATTTTCTACTGACTGATGCTTCATGAAGTCATGATAAAGGAAACAGTGCCTCATGGTGGCTTTTCTATGTCATTGTACAAAGAAAAAAACTCAGTGCATTCAGTTTGTTGGAAAGGCTTTAATTGCATCATACAGTCAATGGCTGAATAAAATTCCATTAGCGTTTTGGCTGTAAAAGCTGTTGAATTGTGGACAAACAGTGAATTTTGATTCTGTATATTTTTTAAGGGAACAGTCAGCTGGTCAAACTTGGTCCTACCGCACTATTACAAACCAATCTTGATCTCCATGACAATGAGGTTCCTTCAACAAATGACTGGCATAACTCCTATCTTGGTGTATTTAGAGCCCATCTTCCACCTTACCGAGGTCTCCTTAGTAAGTAACATGGATATTGCATGATGCAGTTACTTTTGTGAAAACCCCAACTGGTTTATTTATTCAGTTTATTGTTTATGTCCTTAAAACAGGAGCCCAAGTATGATGCTGCTCTGGTGGGAGCCGTGCGTCTGTTATCAGTCTTGACTGCAACTAGTTTAATGGACAAAGCTGGCAGGAAATGTCTCCTGTTCGTGTCAGGTGAGTTAATGATTGAAGATTTGTATGGATTATGTTTTAAGGTCATAATAGCCCAGTAACAGAAAGAACAGTAAGTACAGCTAGCAACTTCATCTGGAAACATGCCTTGTGTAGTTTTGCGTGAAGGTATTCTGTGCAAACATAAAGGTGGTAGCAGCAACAACAGTGTTTTATTTACAGTGCTTAAGTTAATGTGTGGACTAAATAACTTTATAACTTTCCTGTTTTCTCTTTGACTAGGCTTCCTGATGTTTATTGCCAGCAAATGTATGAGCATGTATACGCACACTACACCCTGCCCAGCCATCAACATCACTGCTCTCCCTTCACATCACAGTCTTCTGCAGTCCCCTGCTCTACACCAAAGTCCTCACTTTGATGCTATTACGCTCATCCCACTGTTCAGTACAATGATCATCATATTCGGTAGGTTTACCAATATTAAACACACACATAAAGAAATATATAATTGCACAGTATCTGTGGTACAGATGTTCTAACTGCATACTATGCTCCAAAAGTATAAGAGATGACATCAGCATGACTTGTCTCCTGCCCGTACATGAAGGTTATGCAATGGGATGGGGCCCCATCACATGGTTGCTGATGTCTGAGATTCTGCCTCTGGGGGCCCGGGGTAAAGCCTCTGGTCTGTGTGTGGGTGTCAGCTGGATCACCGCCTTTGTACTAACTCAGCTGTTCATGCCTGTTGTGGTGAGTTTCTCTTCCCAAACTCCGCCATCCCCCCTCCCCTTGAAACACTGTCTGGAGTTTCCACACCTAACACATTTCCTTTTTTCCACTGCAGGAAGCATTCGGCCTCTTTGTTCCTTTTGCCTTCTTTTCCGTGATTTCAGTCATCGGCATACTTTTCACAGCCCTGTGCGTGCCGGAAACTAAGGGGCGGACACTGGAAGAGATTGAGGACTTTTTTCGGACCGGGCGTAGATTCAACATCAATGACAGCTGAGAAACGAAATGTCATAAACCATTAAACTGTGTTTTAAATGTTTTTTATGTACCTCAATGATAAACTGACCAGGTAACAATTTTCATTTAAACATTGTGATAACTTGCTATTTATATTTTTTTCAGAGCTTTTAGTGCTAGTCCAACTTTGATTGAGCAGAACTGATACCTTGACCACTACATAAATCTCCGAACTGTTTTGCTTTTTGTTTCTCTTTTGTTTTTATTAGGACTAGTAGAGACTAGGCCACTTCAGTTTCTCAGTTTAGTTGACACAAGTGTGTTCAATAACCTGTAAATTACAATATGAAGCAAAACACAGAACCTTTTGAGACAGCAGATCTTTTTAAAGGATTTGAAATCTGCCATTCCCATGACCCTGAATTGGCTGAGGTGGTATAGCGAATGGATGGAGAGATGGAATCTGCCATGGTTTGAGTTGTAATGTTAGTAATAAAACACATTTTTAAATTATGCAAAGACCTACAGAATGAAATTCATCATTTTTGTTTGAAGTAACACAGTCAAAGAATCATAAACAGATGGTTTAAGTCAGGGGTGTCCAGTCATGGTCCAGGAGGGCTGCAGTGGGTGCAGGTTTTTGTTTCAGCCAGTTTCTGCTATTAATTGAACCTTAACATCAATTAACCAGTACTAACTTTTAAAATATAATTATATACAATTTTGTCAATCCAGAAATTCAGAACAAGCTTTATTCATTTTTAAAAAGAATTTTAAAAGCATGAGGAGGACTTGCTAATGTTGCTTCTTAGCATTTTTAACAATTATGACATACTTTGATCTTTTAATCAGTTTTTGCTAATGATCACTTTAGTCCTAAAGTCACCGCTCCTGATTAAACATTCTTTGTCATTGGCACCTGTTATTGCTGTTCATTTATTACAATTTGAATGCAACTAATTATTCCTGCTTTGAATAAAACCCCATGCTTAAATTATAATTATCCAGACAATTTCTACTCTGCTTAAAGCGACATTGTAATGTGTGATTTGTATATCGGAAAGCAAAAGAGACTCACATTTAACTTTCTTCTTTGTAACTGTTATTTTTGCTCAAATGATTAAGACAAGGTGGCACTTACAGTTAGCACTGTCGCCGCGTGCCTTCAGGCCTCGGGTTCAATTACCACCTTGGGTGTGTGCGCGTGGAGTTTGCATGTTCTCCCTGTGCTTGGTGGGTTTTCTCCGGGTGCTCTGGTTTCCTCCCACAGTCCAAAGAC
>JABJVR010001300.1:0-19446 GCA_025773905.1 Chitala chitala
ACCCCCCTTCCCACACCCCTCCCCCCACCCCCCCCCCCCCCCCCCCCCCCCCCCCGCCCGCACCCCGCCCCCCCCCCCCCCCGCCCGCCCCCCCCCCCCCCCGCGGTCAAAGGTTGGGGAGAGTTGCAAACATATTCTTTGGGGGCTGGGGAGGGGGGCCCTGAAGTTGGGATGTCATGTTACGCCCCGGCCTCATGCCAAACAAGGTAATGAAAGGAAATCTTATTTTAAAATTGAGGCCCAGTTGTGTGGAAGAGTGTGACTGCAGATGAACAGGAGTTCACCCCTAGGTGTGTTACTTTAAGTATTAATCACAGAGCAACCACTGTGTTTAAGAGTGGCCTTCATGTTCACAGCAATCCAGCAAATTAAATTTGCACGTTTCCTTAAATCTAGCATTAGCTCACTGGATCGCTCTCTTAATTAGCATGTTACAGTCTTGCTTGAGAATGAAACACAGTTTTTTTCTTGTTTCTTCCTCTATTCAAAGATAAGTGGTATACTTTTAAATGCAAGAATGATATCGAAGAGCCTGGCCATGCTATATGGTGCTGAATTATGTAGAGAAAATAAAAGGAAACCGCTAAAATCCCTAGCTTTATAGCTCACATACATTTGTATTTTAATTGCCTCGTTTTCTAACTTTAAACATGAGGTGTGGAATACAAATTAAAAGGCACAGAATGATACTAACGCATTTTCTATCTGATTGCTGATAAGTACTTCATGAAAATAAATCTGGCAGCTCGTGGCCTAATCAAATTTGTGAACTGTCTTTATCCTGGTAATTAAACTCACTAATCAACGAGGTAACCTTTCTCATCCTGTCTCTGAAATGCCAAAAAGGGTGAATATCAGCCAAAATGACCTAATGAAGATGCAGTGAGTGTTTGGGAGTTCAATTCTCTTCCCTGTGTTCCTGTTCTTTGCCAGACAGACATTACAATTTCACTATAGGCAAAATCCAGATTGGTGAACATGTTAATGGAATGTAAACAGAATTATTGCATGTTAATTTTGTGTCCTGACTTTGCTGAACCTGCTTGTGTTTGTGTCTTCACTGGATTGTCCATACAGGGTCAGAGGGTGGTGTAGGGCACAAGGCAGGGTACACCCTGGAGACAGTGCCAACCATCACAGGGCACAAGGCAGGGTACACCCTGGAGACAGTGCCAACCATCACAGGGCACAAGGCAGGGTACACCCTGGATAATGCCAGCCATCACAGGGCACACTCTCCACTAAACACAGTTTAAAGCAGCAGATAGGGCTGACCTGCATGCCTTTGTGCTGTGGCAGGAACCTGCAGCCCCCAGACCGACCTGACACATACACAGAGAGAGCATGCATACTCCACAAACACAATCCGGAGAGCCTCATCTGATGTCACGACCCAGTGTTGCCCCTGCATCAATAATACTCACATATAAATGCTTTCCCAAAACCTTGTTATGTCAGTATCTGAAAAATGCTACAGACATATTGTACAAATGTCGCTGGTAGTCAGAGAATATTACAATATTGTCGTAGAATATTCCTTTTTATTAGGTAATATTGGCCATATGCTACAGTTTCAACAGAACTGTGATAATTAACATGAGCAATGTTATTTTTCTTTCTGTGCCCAATTAAATATATGTACTTACTCTCTAATTAATAAATATAAAGACATTTCTGCTTTCCCAAAGCCTGCAGCCATGAATCGTTATCTAGAAATTGTGTTGTTTACAGACCTGAAACAACGCCAGCCATCCTACCTCTCCCTATTAACTTCCAGCCGTCTCTGCATGCTTGCAATTTTAATATCCAGAGTTCCCAATTAAAACGCCACATTACCTCCCTCGTCATTCTCCAGGCCTGCTGCTGTGTGTGGTGTGCTGAAGCCAATGTTTATGCCCTATGGGTGTGGAGGAGGGGCTCATGGGTATTTCATATTCTTCTATTGTGTCCTCAGCTGAAACTCCTTTTCCATTACGTTTACAAGCTTACTACTATAGTAGAGTCCACATTTAGCATTAATGACTGCTAATATTCATATAAAATCAATGGGACATTATGAAAGTTACAGACAATTCCATGGCTGTACTGTATACAGTGTTAGAGGCAGCACACTGTAAGGGAAGCACTTCCTAGTGTGGACAGTAAACGTGTATAAATAGGTAAAGTGTACAATTATAAGGTATGTAAGTCACACTGAGCAAAAGTGTCGGCAAAACAGCTAGAATAAAACTCAGGCACTGTTAGCCGTAAAAAGCCACATATTTCCTGTGACCGCAATACGCTTGAGTTCGGCTGAAAATGAAGTCTGAGGAGAGCAAACAGAAATGGGGAATGTGGCAGCCGGTGACAGAGCGGAGTTGAAAATAGAGCTGTCATCATCTGTGCCACTTAGCGAGATCTGCATGGCACGATGGGGACACCGAGTGGGCACCAGCTGATGGATGGTGCTAACTCTGGGTGCCAGCGTAATGGCTCTTTCTGTGGCCGCGTGGCACAGTGCACATTTCATTTTTGCCGAGGTTCTGCTCTGCGCAGCCAGAGACTCGCGCTTCTCCGCCAGGGAGCTAGAACAGCTCGCGGAGCGACCCGGCGGGGCCCGCAGGCCAGATCTAAGGGGAAACGCGACAGGGGCGAACGATGCGTTAGAATTGGCGTCGCAGCAGAGCGCGAGAAACGCCGGCCGGCGGTGAAGCCGGAACGCTCCGCACAGGTGCGGCCCTCAGCTGTCCCGGGATGTAATGACAGATGAAGGACGGGGGGGTGGGCAAACAAAGGAGGCTAAATGTGTAACAAAGGGAGGGGGCCGAAGCGGGAGACGTGCTAAGACCAGAGCGGGGCCTTTTTTAATGGAAGTTGGGGATGAGTGGGGATTGTGATGGATGTTCTGTAAGAGGAAGCCGCCTAAAGTAAAGTCCACAGGCCTCTGGCTGCCGTGGCCAGGAGGAGAGCAGAAGCTCACGCTGCTGGGAGGGCAGAAATAGACTGGCACCCCGGCAGAAAAGTGCAGCTCCATGTAAGGCAAAATGTGATGCATCATGAAGCTATTAATATAGCTACATTCATGAATAATGTGACTACTCGTGATTTAAGCCTTCACTTTCTATGCAAATTACACACATACATATATATATGCATTTATTTATACTTTCCATAAAATTAGGAAATTTATATTGTCATTTAATCAATGCCAATGGGGTTTTTCCAAAATACTAATGTGAATATTTGCACAAATTGCATCAAAATTATTTTAAAAATAAAGAAAAATTGCAGCAATCAGTAGAGAGCATCAAAGGGAGCATAGATGAGTTAGGTTGGAGCTGAGCAGAAGTTGGGTGCAGGGTGCATGTGTTGTTCAGCCCACTGCAAATAGCCCCCTGTGAGCTGGTTTGTCACCGGGCTCTCGGCATGTGTGTGACAGAGTAAGCAGCCTGGATTACTGAGGAACTAAGTTTAGTCACTCCTGTTAAGGGGTGTTAAACCGAGTCTGTCATGGGAGGCGTGCTGTCAGTCATTCAAAAGGCTAGCATCCCGTACCGGGAGCAAAGGGTGTTAGGTCCCTGCAAACATGGTTTAAAGACAAACAAAAAAAGAATGGAGAGATACTTTTCTTTCCAAATGACTCGTTTTCTCCTTAGTGGTGAAAGCTGTTTGCTGTTGTCCTCACCAAGTTACAGCTCCAGTGAAATGCCAACACAATGTGTGTGTGTCGTCCCTCTGAGACTGTCAGTGCCCTGAACCAAGAGGCAAAGTTTATAGAATGCTTCTTATACTTAACTTCTTATATGTTACATAGGCAAATGTTAATATACTGTATTTTGGGATTTCAAGTTAATGTTAATATTAGCATGCCCACGGGGGGGGTTCAGGAGCCAGTTGACCTTTGACCTCCAAAGGTTTATTTTCTCCACACCATGGAGTTCTTGATTCTTCTCCTCCATTGTCGTCCAGTTTTAATTTTAGTTTGTAGTCAAATCGCTATAATTCTTTTCTAATAACTTTTCTAATTTTGAAATCTAATTTGTTTCCAATTACAGTAAAATACCTTGGGGCAGCTATATTGCAAAAGGCACTATACTAAAATTTTTATAAACGTATTGAAACTGAAATGAAGTTAAACAATGATGAAATTTACAAGCAGAATTGAAGATGGTATTCGCCTTACCTTCAGCTAACTTTCATCTTTTTTTTATTCTTCTTTGGCAACAAACACAGCAGTGAAATAGTGTTTTAAATGTAGAGCCTTTTCCAGTCATTTTTTGTGTAAATAAAGGTTTGTTTGGTCTGCGATATTCTGGTGCTGCCTTGGGTCCGCTCATTTTTATTCTGCGCTGGATTGTGAAAAGCTTTCTTTAAGGATGTGGAAACCGCAACACGTATAAAGTCTGATGGATTGTTATGGAGGAAAGAGTCGAGAGTCATTACACACAGACAACATAAATGACAAATACCTCAACTTAAGTGTGACCACAAAATGTCTAGTAAAACAGAACAGAAGGGCCATTGTACTGGATATGAAACACACAACTCTGTTCGCAGGTGGGAGAAGAAAATTTCCATTTTTCATTACCAGGTGATACATGCTTTTGTAAACAGACTTGCAGGCATATTTTGGTATTTACATTAACATATTTCCTCAGGTGCGTACACGCAGCAGACGTGCTTACAAATCCGTTTCTTTTACTTTACATTTATTCTCTTAATGAAATTCAGTTTTACTGTCTAGTTTTTGTGTTGTCGTTAGGCTTCAAGTCTGTCTGATTTGTATGCACTCAAGGTGGTGAAGTGGTTCAGGCAAACGAACGGAAAACCGAACAAAAGAACGCCATAATGAAATTTTAACTGGCAGAACCAGTTATCTGTAATGCCATTAGGCATATGCTTTGAGTACTTACTCATTACCTATTAATCACACCCTGGCGATGCAATAAAATGCATTTTAAGCGACTCCTAGAAAACACGACGTAAGTGCGTATGCAGTGTTGGATTCACGTGATCGAAACATTTTGTTTATATCAGTAACGTATACTTGTCAACATCATGGTTTCCTTATCATTTGTCAGGGAGGCACTGGTCAATGATGGGGTCTATTTTAATCTCAGTTCTGGAAATATACTACTTATGTTATACTTGTATGTTTGGATGAAACTGTCTGTCTCACCTGGATTTATCTGTAGCTCTTTTAGGAGAATCCACTAAATCTCCAAAAAAACAGAAACGACCTTCAGTGCAGATAAGCTTGTGACTTGGGCGTCATCGGCAGCACTAGCAGCCGGAGACACTTAGCATGCCACTTAGCCTGCCTTCTCTGTGTGGCACGCTGCCGTGTGATCATTACAGCAGCGGGGGCCCTGGTGGACGTGTCGTTAGCACCGCTCTCCTTATTTATTTCCAGCCAAATTGCTTCTGTCCAAAGTGTGAGGGACGAACGCCCGGCGGCAGAGGAGCTACGAGGCCAGGGCTGTAATTAAAGCGCATTCTTCTCAACAAAGACTCAGAATAACACAATTTGTTTAAATGTTTTTTCTTAATTGCAGAGGGTTAATTAAAAGGAATAATTATTTGAAAGCATGCGGAAACCTAAACAGAGTTTAAAGCATAAAACCAGGAAGTACTGTGCTCAGATTTGGTTTACAGAAAAAAAAAGCTTGATGCATTGAGAAAATGCATTTCAATAAGTATGAGAAACAGCGTAATGTAGCAAGAAATAATTTTGCTTAATTAGCTCTTAGGAACATAATAACCAAGGAACTTAGAACGATTGTCCTTAATTCATTTCTTTAGAAGATGGCAAAAACAGAACCCTACTGTAAATGATTGTGAGTCTTACAGAAAACATTTGGATAAATGTTCCTAGAATCTTTTGATGAGCTCAGTCAACATCTCACCGATGGCTCATTAATTATGAGCTCAGCTGGATCGACAACCCAAGGGGTCTCCAGCATCAGTGCTGCCAAACAAGGCTTTACAGCATGGACTGACAGCACAACTGCTCGAAACCACGGATAAGGAAAATCAGACGGATCCAGCTGTAAGCAGCTCCAAAATTCCGGCAGTCTGGCTGCATGATAATCGGTCTGGCATCCTGAGGTCCTTATGATATTGCTGGACTAGCAGGTGCTTTGCTCTTCACTTAAGACATTTTCTTTACCATAGTGGACAAGATATTCTGACTGACAGTGGAACAAATGGAAGTGGGTGGGGGGGTTGACTGATACACAGGGGATAATATTTGTTCATTCTTTTATGGTATTAATGCTGTATTTGGAGAAGTGGGTCCATTTACGGTCATCCAAGCAGGGATATCTGAAACACCATCTGGAAGACGACTTCAAAAACAGCTCTGACAACTGTCTGGTATAGCAGTTAAAGGACAACCACTTTTCACTGGAAAGTTGCAGAAAGCTTGCCGGGGAACCTTGTACCAACACGCACACTGACTGCTTTGGTCGCAAGTGACTGATGTAAACAGAATCCCTGACAATATCCAAACATAAACTGAAGACGAGGTTCAAATGTTTCACTGGCCTTGTAACCAAGTGGTGGGGAGAAGGTTACAGGGAACATTGTTTATGAAGTTCTGAGCAAAAACAGATAAGCTGAGAAGAACACGGCTGTGATTGCTACATTATTTGGTCTCTGATTCTTTTTCATACTGTGATTTCAATTAAAAGAACAATAGAATTGAAAAGCATCATGGCCACAGAGCAGTGAGACACGATAGATTATATTTTTCCTCTGATTTGCAAAACATTCCACTGCTTAGTCATAAATTTTTTATAAGTAAATTGTCTTTTATTGCTTTTCATCTGCTGTTGGTGTGTCCCCTCAGCCATTTCAACTGTTCACTTCAACATCCCTCCGTGAACTTTCGACATGATTGACGTGGCACCTCGCCACGCAGCTGTTGTCAGACTCGGCTAACTAGACCCGCTCAGTATGCGTTTGAGGCGGGGGCGCAGCCGTAATTTACATCCTACATCCTGAGAGCTCTTACACACACGCGTGTGGCGCCAAACGTGTTAGCTCGTTATGTTCCATTCACTTAGGGCAAGCACGTTTTTGAGTTTTGCGCTGGAGTAGCTGTGTTTTGAAAAGAACGGAGACACAGGGGAGAAAGAAGCCAAGTGGGTTGACTTCTCATTTATCAGAAGCCCTCATTAACCAAGACAATATTGATCCAAGACACCCGGAAAGGTAATGCCAGAGGGAATCCAGAGGCTGCCTCTCTGTTCAGCATTCTTTACGGGATCCATGTTCCTCTGTCTAATTAGGTGTCTCACACGTCAGCGTCGTCGCATCTTTGGCCTCGGTGCTAGAAGATGCCGGTGGCTGGGGAGGGGCGGCCCTGAGCATGGAGAGGCCCTGGTGTGTGCTCAATCAACAATCTCAACTCTCCCGTCTGCCGCCGCTCATGACCTGAGCAAGGTCACCCATCTCTGCCTCCGGCAGCAGAGGGACAAAACGGCATCCATTTGTCAAGCCGTGTCACGGCCCACAATTAATAATAAATGTATCCCATGATTTGTGGAATTGTACTATCTGATTATTGATGTAATACGACAGGGAAATCCATTCTCAGTCCCTTAGTCTTTCTACACAGAACCGCAACGTTACACATAGCGATTAAATAAGTGAAAGTGTGCAACAGTGAACACTGTATGCGTTATGTGTGACAGTCGTGTAATAAAATGTCTGCATGAATGCTGCTAAGTTATAGTGGCATTGTTGTGAATGATGCATGATTTTCAGTGAGCTGACATCTCACTTGAGATGTTTTGAAGCTGACACTGTATGTGTTTTTGAGGATATGTTTCTGAGAGATGAAAAGGCGGTTAAATAAATCATAATTAATATGGATGTGTACTGCAATGATATTCAGTCAGAATATTCATCTTTATTGTGAGCTGTCTAAGACTACATCAAATTGCCTTAATGCTTAACATCTGAGTATGTTTTGAGAGCTTGGCTGTGGTAATAAGTCCATGTGCACCTCGTCTTTGCATCCTGATTTAGAAGATGCAAACAGAGATTGTCAAGACCAAGTATACTGAGCAGTAGTGTCTTCAGGCTGGGGTAGTTTAGGAGGGCTCTGTCAGGTGGCATCTGCTTTCTTGTCACAAGCCCTGGGAACACCCCCCCCCCCCGGTTCTTGCTGGGGGGCCTTGCTGCAGGGGGTGAGATCTTCCCAGCTCACAAACTGCCCAGGCAGCATAATCAGAAGCTGCATACCTACATGGGCCATATGTTTAAGACACATCACCAGGAGAGCTGGGAATAAATGCTAATTTCTTGGGTCATTCTGCATGCTCCTTTGTTTTTTGTTTTTATTTTTCAGACGCGCTCTTTGAGGAAGGAACATCGCCTGCGACTGTCAAAGGTCGCATCCATGGCGATTGCAGCTACCCCCGTTGACACACCTGTACCGCCCACTGGACCGGGCCATCTGTTCTGATGATTTGCTGAGATGACTTGTCGGTCCCTCTCAGTGTGCGATCCAGAACAGGTGAGCCGCTTGCTCCTGCGTCCCCCCTTTGAAGTCGGATGAATTTTGCTGACCTGAAGTTCGCGGTCGATGGAGACAGCAATCCTCTTAGCTGTTACATTATCTGATAGCCTGTGTGAACTACACACACAGTTGCTTCATACAGGCATTTCCTGCTCAGTGTTTTGAGTTTAATTCTTAGTGCATCTCAGCCCCATTTTCAAACATTGTGTCCTCTCTTCATCTCTGTTCATCCTGTCCACGTAATCCCTACATCACTATGTTCTTGTTTATAGTCAATGTTTTAAAATGTACAGAGTCCACCTTTCAAAGACTTAAAATTAATTAACAACAAAAAAGCTTCTTCCGGAAGAAACGTATTTATTTCAGTTCCTACCTCCACTGCGGCGTTTGTTTCACCCCTTATTGAAGTGTTCTCGTTTGAATGTCTGGGTATCTGGAGCAACATGTATTGGTCTAGTCTAGCATAGTTCTGTATTCATTTCCATCCTGCTGTTTCACTCAGTAAATATTTCTGCTTTTTCAAGTGCCTCCCTCCCCATCAGCATCTTGGGTGCTGTTTGGGCTGAAACCGTGGCGACTTGTTCATTTTTCTGTCATGTTTTTCTTTTTTTTCTAACAGTGCCATTTTTGAAAATGAGTTCTGTAGAAAAAACAAGATGGCCTTAGATTTTAGGAATTTTAAAAGGTCAGACTTTGTAACAAATGCCATCACGGCCAATATACACCTTCTCTACATCTCCAAAGCATAACATGCAGCGTCCAAAAATACACACACATTAAAAAAATGTTCTTTGTATTAAAGAAAAATTTTATATTATATAGTAGTTCAAAGTGTAGTATTTAGTTGAATTGCTACAAATTAACCTTTGCCAAAATTATTTGAAAGGGCAGGGAACAGGACAGGATTATACCAAACACCTCGAACGCTAAAAAGCCTCGTTTATTACTTGCATTTATGATGATTTTATTTGTTTGCAAAAGAAGTGCAGGAAGAGTTTAATGTGTAAAAAAGAGGGGCCGCTCTTTACACAACACGTTTTGCTGTTTTATCGATGTGACACAATAAGATCTACATTTCTGAATCCTCGAGGTATACAGCGCGCCACTCGTGAAATACACCTTGATAAAAAAGCGTCTCACTGGCCTTTCTGAAGGTCTTAAAGGGTTAGTGATGGAGTTTGGGGGTCTGGGTAACCTCGGAGATAATAGCAGGAAAGGGGACACCTTAAATGTTCGTGCTCCTGGCAGAGTTGGCCGGTGCCACCCTGGATGGAACTCATGGCCTCAGTTTTAAGGTTTTTGCTCCGTTTATGTTTTGTTGACTGCATTTTGTAATGATTTTAGAACCAGGTAGTGTTGAGTTGAGGAAAGGCCATAGTGATTTCGGCCAGCCAGCACCTGCTGATCATTATGGCATCTGTGTTGGAATGTGCTTTCTGTGCTAATTATAATTTCTCTCTGAAGTGATGACCTGTTGGTGGTTGTGTTAGGAGATGCTTTATGGATGCTTCCAGAAATGCTCAGATCTCCTGACTGAACTCATTTGACAAGAGTAAATTATACCTTAGACTTCTGAAAGCAGACTTCAAGAGCACTAAGTATTTGAATGATGTCAGTGACAATAAGCAAAGGGTTCGTTGTTGAATTTGCGTATAATCCAGTATGTTTATAATACTGGATTATACACACCACTTCCACAGCTGTCTTCTATGTCCAAGTTATTTTAATACTTTCACACAAATATGCTGATATTTGTAAACGTGACAACATCTACTCTTGCCTATGTATTTGTTTGTGACATTATTTCCAATAGGCCTATTTCAGACCCCTACTGTCAGCTGTGTGAGATATAAAAAAAAATTTTATAAAGTGGGTCGTGACTGTTCTGTGCTCACTTTTCACACTGTGGGTCAGGCTCTGTGTGGTAATTTTACGCCACTTTCTGTTCACATCTCACAGTATCCTAACTAGACTGGAAGGTAAGGTAGGAGCGAGAAAAGAAACAAGAAAACATAAAATTTCATCCATTTTTTTTCCATGTTCCTGTGTTATTTGTGGCAGAAATGGTGCCTCCAGAACAATGGCTTCCATCTGAGATAGCCCGTACAGGCTCTCGTCAAAACCCAAAATTAATTTAGAAAGGACTTGTCGCCTTTTTCAGATCCAACTCTATGATGAGCCATTTTGTCAACATAATGCTGCATAAAGCCAACGAGGTGCAGTAACAGCCACATTTGTTGATCAAGGGGAAATTTCCAGGCTGATGTTTCTACGTCTTTCCATTTTTTTTCCTCCCCAATACCCTTCAAGGCTGTTCCACTAGCAAGAGCTTGCATTACAACCTCAATCATACCGTTTCCTTTAACGTGTCGGTCTGGCGAAGAGCTCACATGAATCTGAAAAACACGGCACATTATCGGAGCCACTGAATGTTGAAGGAGCACATTTGGAACTCCTCATCCTTTCAGCATGCGTCATTGAACTGGTCACAGAATAAAACAACAATAGTTTATAATTTTTTATGCACAATACCTTTATTATTTAAATGCATAAAACCTATTCAGTTACTTGAAAAGTCTCTAATGGAACTTGCCTTATTTTAAAATACATGCTTAGTATGGCTTTAAATGCTGGTCTGCAGAAAGCTGAAATGGACTGCAATTCATCATGTTTTCCAGACACAGAAGACTATGAGTCACTGTGTTTCATTTCAGACTGTGGAGACATTAGCATCTCGAGTGACGATCAATCACCTGTGGTCGGCTCGCAGAGGCAGTAAAAAGTCTAATACATGTGGTCTGGCTGCCTTTTGGCCTTGTTATTTGTACAAAAAAAAAAAAAACGCTTTGAAATTCGCAGATGAAAATGCCCTGCACCCATACCACACTCACACCATGCAGAGGACAAAAAATGCACCAAATTCTAATTTTATTCTCTGCTTTTTGTGGGGATACAGTACCAATTACCCAGCAGTGAATTACCACAAGACATCGCAATTTTAATTAGCATTTTCCAGCTAAGTTAGTTTAATGTACTCTCCCTTTGGCAGCAAAACCTATACGAGGTTCTGGTCCTCATCTGCATGTTAAAATTGTTCTTTTCTGTACAGGGCTTCAGAGAGCTCCATCTTATTCAACATTTGCTGCAATGGAGCGCAAGATTAATTATACCATTTCTCTCCATAGCCCGGGAGGGATATTGTGGTGGAAGCAGTTAAGCGAAATAGCCTACATTTATGCATAGATATAAAATTACTCTATGGGGCATCAACTGAACACAATGTTGTGTATCGTTTGTAAGTCTGTTTTGGAGGCATCATTGATTTAATTAGCGGCTCCAATCTATTGATGTCGATACTACTCGGCTCCTATAGTGTTGTTTTCTTGTTGCATAAGCATCTAAAATTTGGAGTTACTTTCACATGACTGGACTGACAGATGTTTGGATTATCCTGCCCACCATGTTATAATTAGCTGAAATTTACTTGGCAAACTTGTCAGATACACATAACTACCAGCAAGTGCATAAAATTTTGCAGATTACATTTTTGCCCGTGACAGACTTGACAAGTTTTTTGTTTCATCCACACAATGTGACAGAAAGACACATGTCCTTAGGTAAGATCACATGTATATCTGACAAGAATCTTTTTGTCACAGCTATCATAGGTTGAAAATTAAAAAATATATATATTTTTGAAGAAGGAGCTCATTATAATTGTGCACAAATTTATCTCCATTAACTTTGTCCCCATGGGAAACTCTAATTTAAGCAAGGAGCACCAGTATGGAAAGTGCCATGGCGTATGTGATGTGGAACACGAACTCTTATAACTCTTATAACTTTGCCAACTTTTTTGGTAACTTTTTGGCCATTAGGTAAACGTACTAACTAAAAAAGTAACACACAGCAGAATTACATTTTCTAAAAATATTTTCAGAGTTTTCCAAAAGCGTTACTTCACTCAGGTGCTCAGACTACTGAAGGAGCTCATCCAGCAGGGTACAGTCTAGGTTTATGGTGAAGCCACAGCACACAAACACAGCTGGGTTATTGTCTTTCTCTTTTGATTGTCAGTACCTCCTTTTGGTTACCACAGAGCCCCAACAAATTGGTAAAGTAAACCTGCACAAACAGGATCCAAATGTCTTCTGCCTGTCTGGACTGGATTTCCTGTCTATGCTGTACGTAAGATCTGCGCTCTGGTGCTGTCCGTAGTGGTTAAGTGATGAGCAAAGCATCTGTTACTTTTATCACTCAGGGCTAAAAGTGCTGTGAGAAGCTGTATACATTACAAAAATTACATTTACAAACTGAAGAAAGGTAAACCTAATTACACACAATCCATTAATGTCACATTTTATGAAGGTGGTAAATTTTCAACGTATGCATTTTGAAACTGTTTTATTAAGAGTCAGGCAACTATCTGTGTAAGGGAAAAAAGTGGAGATGGTAGTTTTTGAAGTTTACTGGATCATATCCTATGATTTAGCAGTTTTTTAGGTTATGAAGCATTTATCCTAACGAGAATGTGAAGTCAATTTCATATTCCCTAACCTGTCAGCATTTTATTTAAACTAATTAAAAGTGGCATAAACTTGTGTAGGTGAAAATGAAGACTGGTTTGAAGTTGAGAAAAGGTAAATAAAGGATTGAGACTTCAGAGCATGCTTGGCAAATGGGCCGAATGTGGAGTGATAGCTGGAGCTAGCTAAAGCAGGGCACAATAAACATTACCAGAACTGATGTCAAAAACAGCTGTCTAAATAAACCGTCACTCACAGAACAGAGATGCCAAGTACCAACCTGTCTAAGTAGCTGTCACTTGATACGCCAACCCTCAAACAGCTTTTTGCAAGTTTCACAGAGCTTGGCATGAAAGCAATCAACACTGGTCCAGACGTGTGCTTAATTAGCTGCTCTGCCCATGTTTCTTTCTGTCTTTGCGCGTCTAACCAAATTTGTGCACCTATCAACTTATTTTCATCATTAACAAAGTAAGCGGTGCTCAGCCTACCCGGCGCAGAAGCAGGTCTCGGGAAGTGGAGTACTCACACCCAGACGTCTGTAACGCTTGTGGACAAAGCTGCCTTTCTGCTGGCAGGTGTTTTATACGACAGGGTAAGAGAAACAAGGCACAGGACTGACAGAAACCAATTAAAGCCAATCAAATCATTTAATGAATGGCACTTGTGTGCCTGAAAGCGTGTGTGTATCAAGCGTTTGCAAAACTAACTTTAATAAAGTGTTGCTTGTGACATGAGCCTCGTGCTCTGCAAAGAAGAGAGTTTCTGTTCTCTTCTCCCCACGTGTAAACAGTGAATCGAGAAATAGCCTGATCTGAAGGGAAATAAACATTTTCAGGGCAGACCGATGGACATTCTCATTCATAAGCAATTTCCTCTGTCTAACCAAATTCTCTAAAAGAATTGTAAATTATGCATTCCATTCAATTAAGAATGCACTAATAAGGTCATGTTGGAGCTGCTCTTATCCTGTCGGTTATCTAGCACTTTACACAGCAGACTGTATGAGCTCCCAAGGCCACTGACAAAAACGGCAGCCTCCAGTCCCAGATGTTAAACCTGTGACCCTGAAATATGTCGTATTTCTGTAATCCTAACTCTAATTAACAACATATTCCATAAAGGTGTTACATAAGTGAGTTTTTAAATTTTGTTGTTTTTTGTCACCCTAGACCACAGATATGAAGAGTAAAAGGATGTTAAGTTTCTTGAGTGCATCTGAACTCTTTACGGAGATGGTATTAGCACGTCAAGGTTTTGATAACTGCATTTAATAATTTTAGCATCTGAAGATTACTGGTCAACATTGTGTTGGGAAATGTGCATGGGGTGGAGTTAGATGACTTTGGGTTCTTTGATTCTAAAATAAGTACCTAAAAACATAAATCAAGAGTTTATATGGTGTTTGCCTGATCTTGCCATCAGAACTATCATTATTGTTTTTTGTCAGGAAAAAGACTAATCTTGAAGCATTCACACACACACACACACACACACACACACACACACACACACACAATTGTAATTTCTCATGTCTGGACTGCTTTATATCTGAAATACTGTGGAAGATTACAACAGTATTTCACTTAGGTATTTAGCGCATACAGAAGTCTGGCTAAAGATAGCACATTTATAACCAGTGCTGGAAGCTGTTCTCACAGCACAGTGGGTTGTTGTCAGAACATCAGCCTGTGTTGGGACCAGCAGGCACACAAATTCTGTGCCTGCTGGTCCCAACGTATATTTGCACATATCCAAGTGGGTTAAGGCTTACCTTGGTATTCTATGCTGAATATTATTTTTTTTAAGATTAACATTTTTGACTGAAGGTAAAAGCTATAACAATTAAAAAAATGGAAAACATGTGCTTCAGAATCATTACTTAGCCTGTATAGCATTTCCTTGTTGCCCCCTCTCTGCAGGGGTTGGGGAATGATGCCCAAAACAGTGTGCAGTGATGCTTTACACACTAAACACACTGGGATGCTGTTTCTGCACATGGCATCAGCCGTGGCAGGGGAACACACCACGACTCCAGCTGAAACCGAGAGGTGTTTATTGAGCACGATTCGCATTCTACAAAAAAATAAGCCTTTATAAAAACCTATAAAATGCCTGGGTCGTTCAGATAAATGTCATAAATTATACTGTTAAGTTATCTGTACTTTTTCATTAAGTTGTGACAAATGCAGGGTAATAAGAAGGACCACGCAGGTGCACACAGTGGATGTCAGCATATCTACAGAACAACACCAGTGGACAACATGAAAACCAGGGTGAAGCACAGGCAGGCCAAGAGCTGACAGAGAAGACAAGAACACATCTACTGGAGCTGCATTAACAATATTTAATAAAACAGCTGGAGAAGCCTAACATGCACAGAATGTATTATTACCCAATACAGCGTGGAGTATGGTACACACTTGTAAAGTATATTGAATTTTGTTAATGAGTTTACCTGGATTTCACCAAAATAGACTGATGAAATGTTTCTTTTTGGCTGAGAAGTACAGTACAGTACACTGGCTTGTTTTATGCAGCCAATCTTAATTCCTCATTGACATCCTTTGACCAACCCAGAGACTGTGACTTTGTTTCTTGTGGAGAGGAACTTGTCCCTTTTGAAATTCAGCAGTAGTTGGTAATCATGCACCATAGCCAAACTATGCACCGCTGAATGTTCATGAAAGACCAACAGATTATCTGCCCTGAGTGTTTACTTGCTTGTATTGGGAGACTGGCCTGGAACACCAGCCAACCAGAGTCTTTATCCAAACGTTTAGTTAATGTTACGTCCTGCAAACGTTGCTTCAATCTATAATAGTCTATAACACTAATCTCATATAACTCAGATATATCCTAACCAATAGTAAACCACTTTATTATAATAGTTATTAAAAATGAATCAGCTAATGAATGCTTTAAAATAAATGCCCTCCTTGGAAAAGATAAGGCCGCCTGCTGGCTTGTCTGCTTTCAGCGTGTATGTTACATAATCATATGTGTAAATACACAGGAACATGTTTGTTTGCACATGCTAATCTCTATGTTTTAAGTAATCCAATTTTGACTTTTAATATACTTTGCTTTTCATTGCATTGATTTGAGCTCCAGAGCTTACAGTAAAAAGTCATCTTTTTCAGCTGAATCCTGTTTTGAATTTGATTACCCCCCACTGACTGGGTTGGGGGGGGTTGCAACAAATAGAGCTACAAGGCTGAAACCTTCAGAGATTAATCAAGAGGGGATTTCTGACACCGCGGAAATTAACACCACACAGCTGATTGCTCGAATTGATGAATTCAGTCATTTAATGTCTCCACCATTACTCATCGTTGACATCTGACGAGATGCAAGATTCCGATTTTTGTGGGCCATGCTTGGCCACCGTGGCAAGGTCATTTATTTATTTATTTATTGCAGAAATGAAGGACAAACAAATGCAATATAACAGGTTTTAATGTTTATGAGGATGTCGGCTTTGGTTTTAAAATACTGTGGAAGGATAAAAAATCATACACTAAACGTTCTGTCCTAATGCTTTGCGGCAAACATATTTGTTTCCACCTGTTTTTAAAAAAATTTTATTCAGTGTGGGTCAATGTGACCCTCCGTCTATTCTGGGAAGCATGGGACGAAAGGCAGGTTTAATATGGAACACAAATACACTATTGTGAAAGGCATCGTATAAACACAATTCAATTTAAAGGTACATAAAAGCTAGCTGACCCTTGCCATTATATATTGTAAATTGGATGTCGACATGACCATCAGACTTTGTGTGCAGCCCCAGTAAAACGTGACCAGTAGAATGTGCTTTCAGATACACCAACACAGAGGCTGGAATTTTTTGCGAATTGTAGAACAATTATATTTTCAGTCCTCTATTATTACCTCTTTATAATGAATGAAAAGTTTATGATTTTGTATTTCACAGTTCATATACTGCAAGAAATATACCAACATGATGTAAACGAAACTGAAACAAAATAGTGGTTGATAATTGTAACCATTTGTTGTTTATAATATCTATCACCTTGCAAGCATTAATTTATTCAAATGCACCTTTTATTACCACCAGTGAAGGATGTAGAAATGTTTGGAAAATCATTTCTGAAGCCAAAGCACTGCTGACCTTTCTGACACACAACGTTCAATTGACATGATGCATAAAGCATCTGACGTAATTACAGAATGCAGCACTGCCACTCGATGCCTCCCACACCGTGTGACCTCAGGCCCCGTAACGCCATCCTGCCGCCTTGATCATCACCATCTCTCCAACGGGACAGCTAGGTGTACAGTTTCTCTTCTTTGTGACGAAGAAAACGCCCTATGTTCTTTGGCAAATCTGTACGTGCTTTCTATTATTTGTGTCGCAGATAAAGTTGATATTAAGAAAAACATGACTTTTTCTTTCTCGTGTACATTTTGGGGATATCAATAAATATGTAAGGAGGTGGAAATGAACACTGTGTTTCTCCTAATGAATCCAATTTATTCTTGAGTATTCATCTGCCCTACATCAACTTTTTTTAACACTGTAAAAATCAATTTAATCTCCAGAATTCTTCTCACATACCTGTTCAAAGTAAATAAGAGGAATGGTAGGAAAGATAGTGTAAAGGACCTGGCAACGTTTAGTTAATGTTCAGTTAATGAAACTCCAACACTTTGCCTTTTTCATTACAGCTTTCATTCAGTTTATGTCTGTAAGATTTTGAGACCTCTTAACAAGAGATTTCCTTCTCCCCCAGATTAATGGAACTGAACTTTAAAAACAGGGACACTATCAAAAAATAGAAAGGAAAAATAAGGTTGTTTAATACGCGGCTCTGCTAGTTGGAAGGGAAGTATCTGTTATGCATCCACTCTCACACCAGGGTGTCGTTCAGTTAACGTGTAAAATGTAAGTGAAATTTGAGACACGCACATCATATTTTGGAGAGAAAAAATATGTATGCAATATTAAATAAAGATGGGACTGCTACTGTCTTCCTAGAAGCGGATTAGCCGTGCATGGGCTGGTGGACAAAGTCCTGGTTTTTAAACTGCATTGTGCACCATGGGTGTAAGTACTGGAACGTCTAATATTTACTCCATTTTCAGTAATCAGCTTTTACAGCCTGCATGTCTAAACAAAAGAGGAGGATACCAAGTTTCACACCTCCCTACCTATGTGGAGCGTTACGGCCCAATGTTTTCAGCCATCACTCAATATGTTCAGAAGTCAAGTGCGTGGAAGTGTACTGAGGAATAAATGGGACCTGCTTGTACACAGCCAGAGCTGGGTGTTGCTTATCACATGATTAGGAGAAGACTCGCTGGTATCCAGGTAATGAGTGGTGACCTGGTATGAATAAAAAATACTTCAATTTTCATTGTTTATTGTTTTTAATCTCACTGATAGGCGGCTCCCCTCGTTTTTGGTGCAAGATCAAACTGATGAACAAGAACACATCTTTCAAAGCCTGTTTACATTTTTTCAGGGGTAGGGAGTGTGTGTGCTAACCCATAATAATAATCCTCCTTTTGGTAGCCTTTACTAGCAAGGTACTTACTGGTAAGCACTGAACACAAATCAGTGTATTTCTTCTGGCTGTTTTGTATTTTACGTTTGTCATTTCCCTGGATCAGCTGACTGGAATGTGGACAAACTCAATTTTTTTATTTTTATAGCTGAAATGAGACAGCCTCATATCCTTGGGTCATCGAATGTGACCATCATGAACCATCCACAGACCATGTATTGTGGTATATAATCTGCTTCTGTAAATGCACAGTCAGTGAACAGTGGCCCTCAGTGTTACATTAGATGAAGAATACATTTTTTTCTGAACTTTACAATACAGAAGATGGCGTCATATGTGTGGGCAGAGATGAGCTGCGTGTGTGTGTGTGCGTGTGTGCGTGCATGTGTACATTCAACTTCTTTTTTGATAGTAAGAATAACTGCAGTTACAATAACATTTCTGTTGCCTGACAATGGTTTTATTTTAAATTCCTAAATAAATAAAATATATGTGGAGAGCAAACATTTTCTATATGGGAAAAAAGTATGTATGTTTTTCTATGACTCCCTTCAAAAAATTAAATTGTATAAAAGAAAATCTGATGAACTTGAAGCACTAAGTAGGGTTCGATGGAAGGAAGATGGCACTTGGTTTTGCTTAGAAATATAATTGCCATCACACACGCATACGAGTGGAGCCAAGAGCTGATGAGCCTTCCTCTTCTCTGAGGAAGCAACTTTTTTCATTTACCTGTTGAAGGCTTCCAGTCCTGACAGTGCCACAAAGCCAAAAGAACTGCAGGTGATGAGCTGTTGTTGGGGGGGGGGGGCCCGGGGGGGGGGGGGGGGGGGGGGGGGGGGGGGGGGGGGGGGGGTGTGGTGGGGGGGGGGGGGGGGGGGGG
>JABJVR010001302.1:0-19440 GCA_025773905.1 Chitala chitala
TCCCTATAAGCTGCTGTAACAAGTGAATTTCCCCACTGTGGGATCAATAAAGTTCAATCTAATCTAATCTAATCTAATCATTTATAAAATCTAGATAATCCAGATTGTCCAAAATAAATCTTCTGTTGGCACAAATACCTTACAGTCATTGGTCAACAAACATATAAGGGGCCAGGTATCTTTGGTTTTGGAATCAAAGTGATCAAACCCTGGGAGGTAGGTGTCCCAATATTTAGTGAGTAACTATCCACTATATAGTCCACTCAAAATATCGCACAATGCATCATAAAAGTAGTGTACAACCGATAGTCACTAACCCAACACTATATACCAGAATGCATTGCGCTGAAAAAAGAAACATTCGGTGAAAAATGGCAGAGAAGCAGGACGAGTTCTACAAGGTGTTCTTGAGAAAAGTTATCTTCAGAAAAGTATTTTGAGAAAAGAGTATCTTGAGAAAAGTTATTTCGATGGAGCACTGCTTTTGTAAACAGGCTCGAGATAGTTTTTTGCGCCACAACTCAGGACTATTTAATATAAGCTGTCCAAATCACAACTCAGACGTGCACAAAATACATAGTTATAGATAAAATATAGTATTAATATATTTATGATATTACACGATAATAAGTAGGTAGGTGTCTGGTTTTATTTATTTTCCACCGCCATTCGTTACGTTTCATCTATGAGACAACGGCGACGTAATCAACGGCACAAAAAATAAAAAATTGACCGAGTCATGTAATCATGTAATACCCAATATAGTGACTAGGGATTGAGTGAGTAGGGAGTGGTTTCGGACACAGCCAATGTCTACACGTGTTACGAAACACTTTAGCACGCTTGCGTTGTAACAGTTGTGTTACCCTAATTAGGGTCCGAGAGAAACGAAACCGGTTCAGTGCTATAGTTCCAACAGCAAAGGCGTGATGTGGAACTGGAAGGGTTAGAAAATACAATGTCCGAAAGGGCGAACTCCAAAGTTAAATTAAAAACGTGAAAAAAGGCGTTCACAGTAAATTTTTGATAACAAAAGATACATCTGGTCACGCGTACAGTACACAAGTAAGCAAGGATTTATGTAGGCAAGTATATTATATTTCTTGGTGATTAGCTTTAATATGGCCTGAATAAACGTGTTTTTAAAAATCGTCGTGTAATTATAGTTAGATTAGAAATACTTTCCATTGTCGCTAAATTAGGACATTACCAGATCATTTTGTTTTATGGAAGATGCGCTATAGAAATGATAAATTGTGTTACAGAACATAACAACCGGTATCGTTTGGAAAATAATTTGTTAGTTGGACGACAACAAGAAGCCAGCGCCTATTGACAACTGTTTTAAACGAGTTAATAATGATTTATAAGCAAGAAGAGCAAAATATATAAAGTGATCATGGAAACTATGCTTAGTATAGCGAGGAGCTAAAGTGTATTTTTTTTTTTTTATCTGGTATGAGTTTACTGGCTATCAAATAATATGCCCTTTGTAAACGTTGGGAGTTGGCAGACTAAATAAGCAGTGTTTTATATGAATATGTAGTACACTATTAATATATTCAGTAATTTTATTTTTCAGGTTAAAATCATCCAACTAGTAACAACTAGTAACAATGGACTCAAAGCCGAATGGTAATTGTCACTATTACACACGATCCTGACTCTTAAAGCACAGAAAGCAACAGAATGCTTTTTATTTAAACGTCGTAAACGAGCACGATGTTTTTGTGTATTTCTGTGCAGCATGTAAAAACGAAGCACAGGTATCTGGAGCAAATACAACGAACAGAAATGGACAAGCAGAAGACACTGATGACTTCACTGAGGATCGTAAGATAACTTCAGCTTCCGTCTTTATTCCCACCTCATGCCTGTAATCAGAGCTCTGTGGGTGGAGTTAATGGTATTTCCTGGTTTTATGGTACAGTCAGGACTGGTGCTAAAAATTTTGGGCCCCATGAAAAATGTTATATTACATATTATGTCACTATGTAGCGGCCTGGTGGCTCAATGGGTAAAACATGAGGCTGGGATGCAGAAGTTTCCCGGCTCAAATCCCAGCCCAGCCACCAGCTGTGTCCTTGAGCAGGACACCCAGCACTAGCTCAATGTAACCCGTATGTGAAATGTAAGTCGCTTTGGATAAAAGTGTCTGCCAAATGAATAAAATGTAAAAGTATGTTATGCTGTGTTCTGATTTTTATGGACCCCTGTTAGCCACGAGCCCATGGAATCATCCTAGGTTTCCACATAGACAAACAGGGAGGTTTTATTTCAACATGTATTCAATTTGAAATCCTCCTGTCATGTATTCTCAACTTTCTCCAGCAACTAAAAAGGAACACTTGACTTCTGTTACAAGTGTGTACCCAGAGAGCAGAGAGTCATCTCGGGATGAAGACGATGACAGTGAGAATGTGAAAGGTAATTAGTTAATTGATTATAATCATTCAGCTTTCAAGTAATAACATGCATGTTACTTTATAGTGAACTGTCAGTCCTGCTGTTCAAAATCCTGTTGTAACATTGGTATTAACAAAAATATCTCAGCATGAAAATGCATATATAAATCTATAAATTTTATAAATTTAAACTTTTTTTGCCTTGTTGGTTAGGTGTAAGTTAGTAAGTACCTTTACAGTTTTGTTATTTTTTAATTAAACTGTAAAATCTATTGAAACACGATTCCTTTGAAGTGGTTTTAGTTGCTTACAGTTTTGGGAAGCATTTAGTGTAATGTCTAAGAAGCTGGACTTCAGAGAGAAAACGGTAAATTTAATATTCATATTTCCTTTCATACTGTAATGCACAGTGTACTGTAGAGTTGTTGCTTGTAACAGTTACTTTACAGATTTACTTTTCTCCATATAAATTTATGCAGCAGGCAATGTTTACTGTTTCCTACCCATAGTCAGTGAAACAATCCAGCTGTATCATTTAAGATCAGAGCACTGCCTTCCTTCTAGAGTGGAGCTGACAACATTTTTACGTCATCACTGTTGACCTCATATCTAGAGCCATTAATTCATAAAAATGATAAAAGTGATTCTGTTCATCTTATACACAGCTCAGGACCAAAATCCCGAGGTCCCAAGGAACAGCAAAGAACTTGAAAACTACATGGAAAGTGGAAATGGTTCATCAGAAGATGGTAAGAATCCTGAAATGTTGCTCTACACTGTGAAGCTGTGTAAATATTCGTATACAACCCCTATTCCAAAAAAGTTAGGATGTTTTGTGAAAATGTAAGTAAAAACAAAATGCAATGATTTACAAATGCTTCTTAACAAATATTCAATAGAATACAGAACAGAGACAACATGAAGTATTGCGTTTTGTAAAAAAAAAAGACAAAAAATATATATAATGAACTTGATGGCTGCAACACGTTTCAAAAAAGTTGGGACATGGGGATGTTCACCACTGTGTTACATCACCTCTTCTTTCAACAGCACTCAATTTCTGGGCCATTTAGGAACAGCAGACACCAGTTGTTGAAATTTTGAAAGTGGAAAGTTTTGCCATTCTTGCTTGATGTATGTCTTAAGGTCTAGGTCTCTGCTGTCATATGTTACGTTTATAATACACCGCACGTTTTCAGTGGGGGACAGGTCTGGACTAGAGGGAGGCCAATTGAGTACATGCACTGTTTTACTATGAAGCAACACTGTTGTAACGTGCAGAATGCAGCTTAGCATTGTCCTGCTGGAATAAACAGGGACATCCCAGAAACAGATGTTGTCTGGATGGCAGCATACATTGTTCCAAAATCTGTATGTACCTGTCAGCATTAATGGTGCCCTCACACATGTGCAAGTTACCCATGCCATGGCCACTAACACACCCCCATACCATAAGAGATGCTGGCTTTTCAACTGGTCAAAAAAATCATGGTTGTCCTTTTCGTCATTTACCCTGAGGACAGATTGGCCGATATTTCCAAAACAGAGCTGAAACATGGACTCGTCAGACCACAGCACACTTCCACTTCACATCAATCCATCTTAGATAAGCTCAGGCCCAGTAAAGTCGTCTGCATTTCTGGGTGTTTATGTATGGCTTGTGTTTTGCTTTGTAGAGTTTGAGCTTGCATCTAGAGATGGAACAGCGAACTGTGTTTACCAACAAGGTTGTCTGAAGTACTCCCAAACCTGTGTTATGCTATCTTTGACTGTGTGATATTGGTTTTGAATGCAATGCCGCTTGAGGGGTCGAAGGTCGTGCACATTGTGTTGGCTTTTGTCCTTGGTCTTCACACACACAGGTGTTACCACATTCTTTGAGTCTTTTGATAAAGTTATGGTCGGAAATGGACAAGCAGCTTTCTAGTAAATAAAAATTTACTTGAAAAATTTAATTTAGGCCTAAATTTCTTGCAACTGCTCATTGAGCCCTTCAAAAATGCCTCTTATACCTTTTTTAGACTATCATCTGTTGCCAATTAACCTGCTTACCCGTGAAATGTTTGTCAGATTTTTCCTTGACTTTTTCATTGTTTTCTTGCACCTGTCCCAACTTTTTAATAACTGCAACCGTCTTTTTTAATAATGCAACCGTCAAGTTCATACTAATCATTTATTTACAAAATGCAATACAATTGACCAGTTTCAACTTAAAATATATTGCCTCTGTGCTGTATTCTATTGTATATATGCCATGAAGGATTTGTAAATCATTGCATTTAGCTTTTTGGGAGTTTTTGGAATATGGAATACAGCGGAACCTCGGATTGCGAGTAACTTGCTTTACGAGTGCTTTGCAAGACGAGCAAAAATTTTTAATAAAGTTTAGCTTGGTTAACGAGCAATGTCTTGCAAGACGAGCATTTTCATATCAAGTATGATGTTTTTTATATCATATCATACTTCAAATGAGATTAGGGAGATGTGCAAAATGTGGGAAACAGTACAACATTTTGTAGAAAAGCGCCACCCGAATAAGGCTGTAGCAGCGCGAACGGCGAATCTGTTTAACGACAATACAGTCAATGTCACATTTCCGCGAAATCCTCAGACAGAGCCAAAAGCGAGCGTCATTGGATACGTTTGTGTTAAATACGAACGAAAGGAAAGACATTCCAGTGAGTCAAAAGATGACAGTGAATCCAAAAAGCGTAAATTAAGTGAAACCAGTAGTGTTACTGAAATTAGGGACAATAATGTTTCCGTAAAACACCATAAATTATTTTTGTATGAATATTTTTTGGGTCTGTGGAACGGATCATCCAACTTTATATTTTTTCCATATGGGAAAATTTGCTTTGATATACAAGTGTTTTGGATTACAAGCACTTTCCTGGAACGAATTATGCTCGCAGTCCAAATTTCCATTGTATTTTGTATTTCATCCATGAATAAACGTTAAACAGAATTGTATAAAACTCTGTTCTTTACTGCATTCTTGAGCAGAGAATAAAGAGGAAGATTGTTCTCACAGAACTAGGAGTCAACATTGTAAGTCAGACAGCATCAACGTACTTCAGAACCCTCGGAAGAACAGTACAGATGGTGAGTATGAGACGTTGCATTGTTCTGCTTATTTCTGTTTGATTTTCCACCACCTTATGTACAATGTGTGAATACCAGCAACATGTGTGCTCTAGTCCTATTGTTATGGATCCAAACAGCAAGACTTGTTATATGACCACAGAAGACAGTGAAGCAGAAGAGTAAGATTCCTCAGACTCTCTTTTCTCTTTCCTGACGGACTGTAGCATTCCAGCAGATTAGCTGTGCCTCTGCAAAGAATGAGGATGATGACAGGCAGTTGAGTCCCAGTAGTGTACTGTGAACAGAGCTCCAAGCAGCAGCAAAATATTGTAAGGTTCAAATGTGATTGACAGTGTGAAAGGGCAGTCCTTTTTCGGCATGCAGTTCAGCGTGTTTTTTTTTTTTTTTTTTTTTTATACCCCCTTCACTGATTGATGTTTTTCCATTGCTAGTTGTAAATGAGTTACAATGTTCCTAAATAAATCTGCTTTTTATATGTGAGCTTATATGAGCTTAGTGAGGAAACTGATAATTGCAGGAGTACAGACCAGTTGCATATTTACCTTAAACTGAATATAAGATTTTATATAATATAAAGCTTTTAACTGCACAGGCTCAGAAATGGGGCAGCACAAGACCTCCCAGACTTCATTAAAGGGCCAAACAGAGAATGCCTCCAAAACGGATGAGGACGAAGGAGCGGACCGCAAAACGGATGAGGATGAAGGAGCGGACCGCAAAACGGATGAGGACGAAGGAGCGGACCGCAAAACGGATGAGGACGAAGGAGCGGACCGCAAAACGGATGAAGACAAAGGAGTGGCCTGGAAAACAGTGTCACTAGTGCTGGTGGTGATCCTGGCAATTGTGGTGGCATATTGGATTGGCAGCACCCCAAGTCCACCTCCTGGACAAAGTAAGAAAAGGATTGACATTTTTTACGATGAAATGGAAAAACTTAAGTACAGCTTTCCTAGGCAGAGGGCAGAGTTCTGGAAGAGGAGCAAGATTCATCTATCCAGACGCCTTCAGGGAGAACAACACGCAGAGCCAGTCAGTGTGATTCTGACGTCAGGACGCAGGGCTGAGAAGACCCTGAACTGTGTAGCTGTTCGCATGGCCAGCGCCTTGTCCTCTGCGCTGAACGTTTCAGTCGTCCAGATTGATGGAGCCAGCAAAGCCTTACTGGACAGTGACAAAGTGAAGCTGGACATTGATGAGACACTGACGGGGGCCTTCAGACGTCATGGGGGCGTAGTTGTCGTCCACAGGTTTGAAGAGCTTCCTCCAGGGTCCACACTAATATTCTACAGGTACTGTGACCATGAAAATGCAGCTTTTAAAGAAGCGTCCCTGATTTTCACAGTTTTGCTCGAGGAAGAGGAGGAACTGGAGCCTCATTTAAATTTCGGTGAAGTGGAGGAGATGGTGCAGGATCACATTAAGAACAGATTCTTATCTTCTGACCAGCCAACAACTTACGATAGAATGGATGTTGATAAACTCAGCGGACTGTGGAGTCGCGTTTCACATTTAATTCTGCCTGTTTTTGCAGAAGGACACATTGAGCAACAAGGCTGTAAAATATGAGAATGGAGCTGGAAGACAGTGCATCGTTTTATTCACTCAGCAGTGTAAACACGTGTAATTGTTTAGCCTTTTATTTCTTGTGTCAAACTATTAGTTTTAAATGGGATGTTTTTTTGTAAAAGTAAATTTCCTCATAAAATTTGCACAGATGTAGTAAATGAGGGTGCTGGAAACATGTTGGTTAATTTCATTCTCTGTAATTAATGATGGCAGAAATGTAGGTATGTTACCTACGGCTGCAGTGGGGCTAATGAATGAGGGAAATGTGCACTTGTTTTAATATTCTGTTGTTGAATGGAGAAGTGTCTGAAAATGTCAGGTTTTTTATGCAAGGGTGTGGGAACCTGTTTGCTTTATAATGCAAATTATGACCTCCTAAAGTTTGTGCCTTATAATGAATAAAATATTTTTATGTTTTTGTTGATTTTTTTTTTTTTTTGTGTAGTCATAAAGGTAATATCCATGGTATCTAAAAGACTGACATGAAACCTAGTATAATTGCATATGTTTATTTTGGAAAAGATGGTGTGTGTTAAGTAGGCATATTTATCCATTGAAGAACACTTTCATTTTTGAAACAATAGCCTATGTTTGAGAAATTAGTATACTGATTATACAAAAATATATTTAACATTTTTTAAATTTTACGATGGATATAAAAACCAGTAGTATCCATATTTTAACATGTCATTTATTGATAACCACTCAAACCACTTTATGATTTATCTGTATCGTTATGTTGTAATCTTTGTGTGGCTTTTGAGCCAGAGCACCCCTCATATTTCAAACCTCAAGTTTATGGACTTTTTTGTGACAGTCTTATGTATGTCTGTTTTCTTGACAGGCATATTTTCATTTGTGTTAGTCGTAATTTTAGTGAAGTTACAAATTCATTTGTAAATTTAATCCGATGGTTAATTGAGTGGTAAAGACGCACTACACCCGCTTTGAAAATTACAACATATCTGAATTGCATATAATGTGACTGAACAAGCCAGGGGTGTCAAAGCACAGTCCTGAAGGGCCACAGTGGGTAACGGTTTTTCTTCTTATTGTTACATCCTTGCTTCTCTTCATTCTTCCTGATCATTTCTATATGTCTGCACTTAGTTGTTTTAATCAACTGAGAGCGTTATAAAGAAGAAAGTTAAAAGTGAGTCTCTTGTGCTTTAAGAACAAAAATATAAATCTCACGTGGTATTCACACGTGCAATTGTACTCAAATTGTAATAATTAAAGCAGAAGAACAACAGAAGCAGATGCCAATTACAAAGAATGCTTAATTGGCAGCAGTGACTTAAGTGATTATTAACAAGAAATTAATTTAAAGATTAAAGCTATACCATAACTAAAAAATAAGACGCAACATGAGTAAATCTTAGTCATGCTTTTAAAACTCATTAAAATTAAACTTCTTTGAATTTCTGGATTGACGCGGTAATTACACAAAAAAGCAGAAATTGGCTGAAACAAAAACTTGCACTCACTGCAGCCCTCCAGGACCGTGCTCTGACACTCCTGGAATAAGAAGTCTGTATTAACTGGAACCAATGTGCCAACTTGCACAATGATTCGGTTTATCACGGATGATGTTTTGGGAGACACAACAACAGCAGTGACGATATAACGGTCTTTCCGGACATGTGCTCTATTGGAAGACGCAACCGATACGCTTCAATTTCAGGCTGCGGATCGTGAGCTGCCCAGCCGTGATCAAAGTGCTTACGTTTTTGCATAAAGTGCATGAACTGTAGTGAAGGCCGACTGGAAGTTGTGAATACAAAAGGGGAAAAAATACGTCACTGATGACAAAGGAGAAGCTTGGAACCAGCGGAAGCTCTCGTTTTTATTCAGACAACGCGTTCGAGGTTAAAGCCGGAAGTGTATTAAGAGTACAGTTGAAATTACATTATTAATTTTATTTGAGGAAGCTTTAGGAGTTGTAAATAAAGCACGGTTTATTTCTGAAAACTATATTATTTAAGAAATGTATTACTTCACTACGTTTTGGTTACTACCGCATAAACCAGTAAAGAGATGAATAACGCCCATCTTTAGGATTTCCCCTAGATAACTTATGCACAAAACGGACTGTACAGCTTTTTGAGGATGGAAACAACAAGAAGAAGAAGAAGTCTGATGGATTCCACAAAGGATGGTTAGTGATTCTTTCAAACGGGAATTTTGAAAATAAGTATCTGTACTATGTCCAGCGTTTTCTGTATTTTGTTATATATACTTTTCTTCATTTGTAATGTCCATGTAATAACTGTTACTCTACTATATACACAGTTATATTTTATTCTGTACTGTTTGTACTGTTCACAAATAATTGTTGTTTAAAAACAGCAGGTAATGATGTGAAGAAAACTTTGAAGAGGAAAACTGGGGACTCAACAAATAATACACCAAACAAAATAATTAAAGGCTCCAATTACCAGCGGTATGATGAAGAAGCCAACAAAGGTACAATGTAGTATGTAATGACAGAGCTACAGAGAAAACGATTAACTGTTAGTGAGTGTTCATTAGGGATGCCCTGATCAAGGTCCACTCCCCCGTGATCCTGATCTGAGTCGCTTAATATTCAGTATCTGCCGATACTGAGTCCCGATCCGATACTTGTATTTTCCCAGATAATACATTTGCACAGTGCACACTTCAAGTACATTAAAGTTATCAAACCAAGCCTGTGTATATGCTTGACAACTTAATAGCTCTGTGGTGCATTAAGAAAATAATTGCCTGCATCAAAACTGTTCCTGTTTTTACAAAATATTTTTATTGGTTATTATGACAATTTCACTTAGGGCAGCATTGTAATATTAAAACTAGAACACTCAAAATGAGTAATGTAATCAAAATCCCACTTTAAAGTGGTGTAATTGCGTGGCTTTAACATGCAGAGTAGCAACGAATACAAATCAAATTCTGTTAACTGCAGCATTATAGTAAAGTTAATGTACTACAAATGAACAGAAGTCCTGAAATGTTTAGCAGCTTAATTGGAACATATAAAAAAAGTTTTACTTTACTCTTTACTGGAATAGCAACACTACAGTAAAACCTGAATATCAAAATAATAAATTCTTGCAAGGCACTCTTGCTATCCAGGAAGGCCAGTTTTTAAAGTGTTTTTATTGGAGTTTTTCTTCTCTCTTGTTCAGTTACCTATACTTTTACTATCACTTCAAAATGAAGTGAATGTTCTTTTTAAGGAAAATCAGCATCTCTGCTGTGTTAGCTGAAAGCTGGTTCATGAAATGTAATGTGGAGAGGATAGGATGTAGTGTGGTTCCAAAAGATGGCAAAACCTTGTATTCTCAGTTCAGTTACCCTTTTTTATCATCTTTTTGGCCTTGTCGTTGTCTCAGGGGAAATTTCTCTCTCTCCTTTAAAACGTATCTTCCAGTGTGTGCTGGTTCGGTGCAGCCTTTCCCTGAGTGAACTCACTGTATTCTGTTGGGTGTTTTTTTTTTTTTTTTTTTTTTTTCTAGGTGTAGTGTCAGATTGGTAGTATTGAACATAGCTCTGTTACTACTGTCTTGTGGAACACTTGCATTGCAGACGTTATAAGCAGCTGTTGGTCTGTCTTCATTTTCTAGTTTAAAATACTTTATATGGACAAAAGTATTCGGCCGCCTGACCATTACACCAACAGGGACTGAAATCTCATGGTATTCAAATATATATACGTAAGTATGGAGTTGGTCCCCCTGCAGCTATAACAGCTTCCACTCTTCTTGGAAGGCTGTCCACAAGGTTTTGGAGTGTTTCTGTGGGAATTTGTTGCCATTCATTCTGTAGAGCATTCATATTCATAAGGTCAGGCACTGATGCTGGAGGAGAAGGCCTGGCTCACAATCTCCGTTCCAGTTCATCCCAAAGGTGCTCGATGGGGTTGAGGTCAGGGCTCTGTGTGGGCCAGTCAAGTTCTTCCTCACTGAACTCATCAAACCATGTGTTTATAGTCCTTGCTTTGTGCACTGGGGCACAGTAATGTTGGAATAGAAAAGGGCCTTCCCCAAACTGTTGGCACAAAGTTGGAAGCTTAGCATTGTCCAAAATGTCTTGGTATGCCAAAGCACTAAGACTGCCCTTCACTGGAGATAAGGGGCCCAGCCCAAACCCTGAAAAACAGCCCTACACCATTATCCCTCCTCCACCAAACTTCACAGTTGGCACAATGCAGCCAGCCAGGTAATCCAGCATCCGCCAAACCCAGCGTTGCCCATCTGACTGCCACACAGTGAAGCGTGATTCGTCACTCCACAGAACACGTTTTCACTGCTCCACAGCCCAGTGTCGGTATGCTTTTCACCACTCCATCTGACGCTTGGCATTGGACTTGGTGATGTGAGGCTTGCTTGCAGCTTCTCAGTCATGAAAACTCATTTCATGAAGCTCCCACCACACAGTTTTTGTGATTACACAAAAAGTGGAAGTTCGGAACTCTTCAGTTATGGAATCAGCAGAGCTTCGGCAACCTTTACGCACCATGTGCCTTAGCAGTCGTTGACCCCGCTCTGTGATTTTACATGGTCTTCTGCATCATGGCTGAGTTATTGTTGTTCCTAAATGCTTTCACTTTCTAATAATATCACTAACAATTGATTGTGGAATATCCAGCAGGGATGAAATTTCACGAACCATTTTAGTGCAAAGGTGGCATCCTATCAAAGTACTAGGCTTGGATTGACTGAGTTCTTCAGAATGACACATTTTATATCATAAATGTTTGCAAATGGAGACTGCATGGCTAGGTGCTTCATTTTATACACCTGTGGCAATGGGTCTGATTGAAACACCTAAATTCAATAATTAACAGGTTTGGCCAAATACTTTTGTCCATATAGTGTATTTCCACACTGCTGACATTTTAGAGCTGCATCGTACAGCAAATTGTACTCTTCTCCGTTTATGACACGTGTGAAGCTGATGTAAAACAAAGGATCGGGCTTAGGTTCGGCTCAATAGTGCTGATACTGATATGGTAAAAATGCCCTGATTGGCCTCTTTGAGATTGGATTGGGACATCCGTAGTGTTGTTGCAGGATATAGTGTGTTATATAGTATATAGTATGTTAACAAAGTTCATGTATTGTTATAAATTTTGTTGGATGTATATACACATGACAAAAATAGTTGGCCATAACTATCATTTGATAATATACTTTAGTTTAAAACTTTGTACCAAGCAGACATTATTGTTTTTTTAGTGTGTGGAACTGAAGGCAGAATCCAAAGCTTGCGTTTATCAATGCTGTTTAACTGTAGTAATAATTGGTGGCCATGTTACCTTTGTGGTTACTAATTGAACCCCACAGAGACAAGAAGAGTTACATGCATTGAGTATGTTTAAAGTGGCATACAGGGAATTCTTATGAACTTTAATATGCTGTCCCCGTTCATATCCTCAGCTTCTGCCATCAAGAACCATAATAAAATAATCAAAAGGAAAAAAAGTAGCTCTGAAAATGCTCTTCCCAACACTGCATTTAATGGCTCAAAAGAGGACAAGTCCGCGCTGGATGTAGATGAAGGTAAAGAACATAATAACCTAGCATTACAAACCTGAGCACAAATTGTCAGTCGAGCAATGTACATTCCATACCCTTCTCCCTCCAAATCTGAAGATAATGAATGGGGTCCACTGTATAAGGGTCCCTTACTGGTGTTTTTAGAAAACCGGTTCATCAACAACTGCTTCCTGTTGACGAATATAAAAATGTATTTATTTTTAATTGTTGCATCTTTTCTTTCGCCACAGAGTCACCAAACAAGATGAGGAGGCTTTCTGGGTCTGGGGTGAGTTCAGATGAAAGTGAAGATATGGATGTACAAGTTGAGAATGGGGACTGTGATGAAGACATGGAGGAAGAGCAGAAGGATTCATTCTGCCATCCAGATGATGGAAAGAATAGAGGAAATCCTTATGGTATTACAGTAACATTCTGTTATAGTTTTACAGTACTGTATCAGTTGACATGTTTTTGCACAATTATTTGTGCAACATAAAAGTAATTTTTAAAGCGGCAGTTTTCTGTTGATGTGAGACCTTAACGTTATCAAACATTAGGCAAACAGCTGTAAACAAGAAATAATTCTTGTGCTGTCCCTTAGACTCCTTTAGCGAATGTCAGTCTGTGAACAGAGACAGATCCAGGACTGCTGTTAAAGAGGACATTTGTGGGCAAGAAAATTACCTTGCGACCAGCTACCACCACACAAATCAAGTGGGAACAGGTATAATGTGTTTTATTGAAATGAGTGATTGAACAGAATGTAGGGAAGTGACGTATCGCCTTTAAGACACGTTGACATGCCTCATATGATGTGCCTAGCTACATTTGGAACTGATGTCCGACGGTATGGAAAGGACACTGAGGATCTCACCAGGCCACGCATAAAGACTTCCAGTTTTGTGACTGCAGAGGCTTTCAAAGGCATTGCTGTACCAGGTAAAGGTGCTAATCCTGCATCATGTGATTTACATAAGCAGCAATTGTGTATCACTGTTTATGGTCCTTTAATATTTTAATTATTTTAATAATATCCAACCAATAAATACTTTTGTATTAGATTTTTCATCAGTTAAATTCATCAGTCTTTTAAAAAATTTTTTTTTATTAATTACGCTTTTATTTTATTTGTTAGTAAACCGGATACAGATAAAGTCGTGTCCCCGCTCAGCAGTGCCTTTTCGGACACAACACCAGAAACACCAGATCTCTTCTCCAAATCAGTCTGCTGGCAAAAGTAAAAAAGGTATTGCTTTCATTTTAACAGCTGTGATATGGAACACACAGCATACTGGACAACAGTGTGGAGATGGAGCTTCGACGTTATTCCTCTGTTGTGCTGCATTAACAATTTTCCCTTTCTGCTTAAACAGGTGTGTCAGCGTTGCTTTGTTTTGGTTTGATTCTTCTGAGTGTGGTTCTCCTTGGCATCTTGGTGGTCTTGTTTCCAGTACAAATTTACTTGCCGATGCCTGCAGACATTCTGCATAGCAAAACGGAGACAGGGAACACGTTTGAAAGCCAGTTTATGAAACTGGAATCTCAATTTCCGAGCCAGAGGGCAGAGTTCTGGAAGAGGAGTAAGATTCACTTCTCCAGACGCCTCCAGGCAGAAGGACACGCAGAACCGGTCAGCGTGATGCTGACGTCAGGACGCAGGGCTGAGAAGACCCTGCACTGTGTAGCTGTTCGCATGGCCAGCGCCTTGTCCTCTGCGCTGAACGCTTCAGTCGTCCAGATTGATGGAACCAGCAAGGCCTTACTGGACAGTGACAAAGTGAAGCTGGACATTGATGAGACACTGACAGGGGCCTTCAAGGGTCACAGGGGTATAGCTGTCATCCACAGGTTTGAGGAGTTCCCACCAGGGTCCACGCTCATTTTCTATAAGTACTGTGACCACGAAAATGCAGCTTTTAGGAATGCACTTCTAATCTTCACCGTCCTCCTGCCGGTGGATGAGCTTGGAGCTGAGCTCAGCTTTAAAGCTGCAGAGGAGATGGTGCAGGATTACACAGAGACCAGACTCCTGACCTCTGACCAGCCAGCCTCTTTCGACAGAATGGATGTAAATAAGTTAAGTGGACTTTGGAGTCGGATATCACATCTCATCCTGCCTGTCACTCCAGATGCAGACACAGAGATGAATGGCTGCCAGATCTGAAAACGGGGCTGACTGGTTCTGCCTCTTTAGACAGATTAATCCGATTCTACTCCAAGAGAGTGTGCTGGTTGTTGTCCTGACATCATTCTTTGTATGATGGCTTTTTTTGTCAGATGACTTCATTTATCTCAGCTACAGTAGCTTATCAACTTTCATAATGCAAACTACAATAAACCTGTAGTTACATGTTACTGTTATCATTTCAGTATTGGATATTTATCTAAATTCTCTTAATTAAATTTTAAAAGTAACATTTACTTCTCTGTTTATTTGCAGTAATCAACCTAGAAAAAAAGTTATGGGGGGTAGTTAAGGCTGAATCTAGACCAGGGGTGCCCAATACGGGTAGATCGCAAATGCAGCGCGGGTAGATCGTGCGCCATTCATAAAATTTATTTTTGCATATATAGCATTTTTTAATACAGGTAGATAATTTTGACCTGGCAATTTTAAATGTAGCTTGCAAGCCAAAAATGTGTGGGTACCCCTAATCTGGACTCTGTCATTAACAAGGGCTGTCTTCTTACTTTTCGCAGGTAAATGAATATACAGGGAAGTAGTGACATTTTAGTCCTGATTAATTTAACATGAAAAGTAAAAATGGTATGTTAAAACATTTTTTGAGGATGATATAAAGTGAAATTTTTATTTTACATCTTTTTACATTTTTGTGTCGTGCTAAATTTCTTGTAATGTCTACACTCTCGTGAATTTCAACAAATGCCCCTCACCAAAGGGGCAGACTGTGTTTACAGTTTGTCACATGTTCTGCCTTAATGGAGTAACACCCAGCTATTACGTCAGTGGCAAATATCTAGAAGTAAAAATTGATATTAAAATTTTATATACTAATACTGCACTTTTCTGTGTGCATGCACGTGGACGCACATGCGGTGAGATGCACTGATTCCTGCTGTGTCACAAACCTATGGCTGCATCACATGTACGGTTTAAGTTGCAGCCATGCTCTTGAACACTGCAGTGTCACTGCAGAATCAGATATAAAACAATCACTGTGCCACTTCTGTGATTGAAAACTAGCACTGACAAAACCATGGTTACCATTCATAGTATTTGTAATATTTTTGTATATTGTAAGTAAAAGTAAGTACAAGTGTTTCATATGTAGAAATGAGGATTTTTACATTAGACATCTGTTAGTGACCACTGTCCAGCACATGAGACATGTCCCAAGTTGTACTGATTGTATCTGTCCGCCTTTGTTGTGGTATGAAGATTTTCCTTTTAAGTTTCTGTATTCTGTATGAAACATGGTAAACCGCTGAGCAAAGTCAGCATTGATAGGTTTCAACTGCATTAAGAAACTTATGCAAATGTCAAGAGGCGAAATGTGTTTTGTGAAACTGACATGCATGAGTTCTAGAACAGCTTCAAGCCTTTAAGGCTTGAACACCTGGCTGGTTCAAATCCTGCCCCATACCAGGTGTTCCTGAGCAAGATGCTTGGTGCTAGCTCCTCAGGCCCTGGGTGATGGCTGCCCTCTGCTCCCATAGGCGATGGGTTAAATGCAAAGAATTTTGTCATATCTGTCCATGTTTTGACTTGTATATTTTCTCAATGATGATGAAAGCTCTTCTTCTTTTGAATACAATGTGTTGTACTTATGACACATATGCCTGTGCCTTACTGAAGAACCAAAAAATTCCATGTATTTCTTTAATAACTGTCTTTATGTGAATTTTAAAATTTATTGCTTTCTTGGTTTTTAGTAATGTGTAATTTATATATCTGATGGTTCCAGAGACTAAAATTTCAATGTGAAAAAGAGGGTCATCTCAGAATTTTGTAATACAGCAGAAATTAATTTTATGTGCTGAAAGCTAACACTGATGTTTGTTTTATCGGAAATTTTTTGTTAGTGAAACAATTTTTGTCATTTTGACTAAAGAAGATTTAATTTTTCTTTATAGTTTTCTTACAGTAAAAGCATTGCAAACCAACATTTTCAAAATACTGTGTTTGTAGTCTGTTTCACTACCTATTTTTGATGTTATGTACATGGCATGTAAAGTTTCATTGATATTTATACATACCATTATGAACGTTTTGGGCTTGGCTGTGTGGTGAGATTGAATTTCCCCATTGTATTAACATGGGTTTCCTCTAGGTACCCCAGTTTCCTCATATAGTCCAAAGATCTGGTTATTGTTGTATTTGTCTATACCTTTGATGACTAAATATGTGTATTTATTTGTTTTTGTGAAAGAGTGATTTTTCTGTTCAGGTTGTGGTATTTTTTGTGTCCAGTATTGCCTTGTTTAGGTTCCAGGTCACACTTGAACATTTCATATAATGATTCTGAACTGGATAAGCAGTTTTGGGGGGGATATTTTTTTATATTATATACTAAAAATCAAATCTGTTCAATTAATCTGTACTAATACCTAAAGTATTCTATATTTTCAAGTGTGTATCATATAAACATATCAAAATCACTCTTGTAAAAGTTCATGCAGTAAACAATGTACCAAAGGAAATAACCATTGACCAAAGGAGATGCTGTCATTAATGACATAGGTGTTTTGTGAAACAAAACTACGGAACGGTACACATTAATGGGGGAAGAAACAAAAGAAACTGCACTGCTAAAGCAAAAAGGATTTTGTTAAACCCCGTAAGGGAAATGGGAAGTGATGATTAGAGGATATTCCACAGGTGGTTCCCCTGTTACAGGCAGTGACAAAGCCTTACTTATGAATTCTGAGAATGCTAACTTATGCATACTATTTCTTACTATAAAAAGGCTCATTTAAAGCAGCAGTCTGAATTTACATTGTACCCACAGATGCAATCTTAAATACACAATAACATGTTCTGACTCTTGGTTTACATATAGTACAGCAATTTCATTGGAGACACATGTTAATGTTTGATTGGTATGAAATAGTTTTCATATGGCTTCAAGAATGTAAAATGGTGAACATCAACACAGCATGCCAGGGAAGATGACTGTTAACAAGTTGGATAACCTGTTTGACTTTGCACATGCTGGTGCTCTAAAATTGATCACACTGGAGGAAGTCAACGACTTCCTCTTTGCTCAGAGCTGCGAAAGCATGGGTGCAATAGACGCTGAGCCGACTGAGGTTGAGGAAAGTCAGCTAAAGAGGGAATTGGAAAAAAAAAGACCAGAAAAAAAGATGCAGAGTCCCGCAGGCATTGCAGTAGCTGACATCAGCAGCTACAGTACGAGAGACTCAGACGGTGTTACTGATGAAGAGGAAGTGCACGTTGGACCCAGAAAGCTTACTGCAGACGTGTCAGTGTTGTGGCTGTGATCCTACACTGAACAAAAGGCAACACATCTGCCTGCTCAATCTCCTGCTCTAGATCATCACCCTGCAAGTGTAGACTTGCATAAAGAATCCATCTGAAAGGCCTGTCGTGGTTTTACCCCTTTAACCCGACTCAGACTCAAGAGCTTCTGATTTCAAATTGAAAGTATCAAAATAACAAAATAGCAGTTTGTAAATTTGAGCTGCACACTGTCCAATTTAACCCTCAATAGCCAAAAAATAAAAATCCTCCCAAACATTTGATATGAGCCCATTTTATTCTGTGGCTGAGATGTCCCTTAACCAATCAGCACTTTTCTCCCTCCTTCTGGCAACACTAGGGCTACTTGTGACGTAAGTTTAGGTGTACAATAACAACAACCGTGTCATTAGCTTTATTGATAAGTGCACACAAAGGTTATACTGTTTACGTCACACTGGAACACAACCCTCAATACTGCATGAACTAACACTCAGTAACATGACAACATTGATTATGACTTTCATTATTTGGGTATATTACTTAATTTATTACTGTGGTGGGTCACCCTGCCCTGTGTGTCCCTGCCCTGCGCCCTATATGTCCTGGGATGGGCTCCAGGCTTCCCCGCAACCCTTAACAGGATGAAGCGGTATAGAAGATGACTGACTGACTGACTTAATTTATTATTCTGATAATAGTACATGTGCCATGCTAACTAAAAGTATGCTTTTAAAACATGCACATATTGCAATTAACATGTAATTTGAAACCAAACAAGCACTGCACACTCTAAATCAGTACAAATTGGTATTTAAAAATTGCTGTAATTGTTGTAGGACTGGTAGTAATAACTTGCATGCTTAACAACATAAAATTTTGTTTCAGGATAGTCTGATATTTCAGCTGTGTTGCTTATAATCAACAAGATGGAGGCTTGGCAGTAGCACACAGCGGCGTCTCTCTGTCCATTATGGTGCTAACTTTGTGTTTTAGTTGTGGTTATTGTAATGATTATGCCAAACAGGCAAGAGAGGCAAGGCCAGATGTGCTAAAGGGAAGCTTTAATGTGGGGCAAAACAAGGTACATGTATAGTAAATGGGTGACAAAGCTAAAATACAGATAATTGGGAGAACCAAACCAAACTACAGATAGAAGAGGAGACAATTAAGGCTTTGGAGACTAAAAGGATACAGCAGCACAATATGCTCACTACAACATTAAGCTCACACCTACAATAATGGGCCAGGACACTAAACAAACACAGGGTTTAAACCACCAAAGCACAACTAGACAGGGCTGGGGAACACTAACAAGACCCTGGGTGTCCCCTGCCCTGCGCCCTATGTGCTCTGGGATGGGCTCCAGGTTTCCCCGTGACCCTCACTAGGAATA